>QZGG01001955.1:0-46716 GCA_006409495.1 Sedum album | reverse complement strand
AGTGCAGTTGTATGCTATTTTATGTCCTTTACACTGCTTTTATTCTAACATATTATGGTATAAGATTACGCTTTTGGTGTAGTTTTGTATTTCAGGTCTTAAAGAAGAGTTAGAACAAAAACACAACAAGAAGGCTGAATCTCGAGCAAAAAGATAACAAGGCAAGACAACAACGAAGGCACTGCGCGCGCGCAACATGGCGCGCGAGTGAAGGTCGCGCAGAAGACAGCAAAACGGTGACGTCAGCAGACAGCGAGATATTCGGAACGATGACGTCATCACGCGCAAGATATTTCTAATCGGTTTTTGGAGATTTAAGGTTTCCTAAGCTGATTTTTAGAGATAAGATGATTTCCTACAGATATCCTTGCCTAAATATTCGTGGAAACCCTAGAAGGCAAGGACTATAAATACAAAGCTTATGGAAATCACAAAGAGAGAGAGAGAGAGAGCTGACGGCGCAGAGCTTAATTCCGGCGAAGACGTGCGCGCAAGCTGTCACGCGAGCCTGACGACGCAGCATACAGATTTGTCTTGTTATTTTAGTTGTTTATAATTATTCTTGAGATGTATTCGATCAGTATGTCTAGCTAACTTACTGATTTCGGTTTGGATTTGATCTATGAATAATATGTTTTTGAGGTCTTGTTCTTAATTTGCATGATTAAGTTTAGTATTATTATTCCGCACTCCATTGCATGATAATTAGGTTAGACAATTAAGCGAAGCCTTGCACCGCAGACTTAGTTGTAGAATCTAGTATCTATAGTTAAACTATCAGAAGTACGTGACTGTGAATGATAGGAGTAACACTAGAATAGGCAGTAACTACCTTGACCGGATTCGTTATTGACTAGACTAGATTGAGTAATAATATCATACAAACCTTGACCGGAATGTGTGTGTAGGTTATTAAGCTGTGACAGGACCTTAATCTACGTGGACAATTAATCATGTGCTTTAGTGACCGAGGATAAAACATAGAGTTCATAGTGAAGAATCTGAACCGGATTCATCTCTTGCATATTTATTTGCGTCTTCATACTTGCTGTCTGTGTGTGCGCCAGTTGTACTTGCGCAACAGTTTTTCTTTCTTTTAATTTTCTCACGCACAACCCCAATTCTTTAGTTTGTAGTTGAAAAGAGACTTCCACCGTTCCCTGTGGATTCGACCCCAGCTTGCCAATACTATACTAGTAAGGAGAGTCGGGACAAATTTGCAGCACTCAACGACGTGCTCGTCAAATTTTGGCGCCGTTGCCGGGGACGGCTAGAGAAGTTTTCTTTTCTTTTCTTTTGTTATTACTTTTTGTTTCTTATAAAAATCCAAAAAAAAAAATTAGTTACGTTTAATTTAGCTGTTGTTTTTTTTTTGCATGGAAGATTTTGGTGAAATAGTGTATCGGCAGAGAAGAGAAACTCCAGACGCGCCAGCGCGCAACGCGAAACATTTTTGCTCGCCTGAACCCAGCTGAACTCGAAATCAGAAGAGAAGTACGCAGAGACTTAGAGTTCAGAATGGACGTTGAACTACCCAGAAATGATAATCAGTTGAATGATAACATGGATAGACGCGCGCCACCTCCTGCGCGCGCGTACCTGCTCAACCAGTGGCGCGACGCACCATCAAGGAGATGTCTGCTCCTCAAGCTGTGAATCAACCATGGTGCATAGTACTGCCTCCAGATGGACACTTCGAACTGCGGACTCAGCTTGTTCACTACATACCAAAATTCCATGGTATGGCTAGTGAGAATCCAGTAAAACATGTACGAGAATTCGCAGCCATTTGTGAGAATATGAGGAATGGGAATGAGGACCCAGATTGTTGAAGCTTAGAGCCTTCCCGTTTTCACTATGTGATTCAGCTCGACAATGGTTGATGGGACTAGCGCCGGGTTCAATAAGGACATGGCCCGAATTACAAGAACGATTTCTAGACAAGTTTTATCCCGCGGCCAAAGTGTCACTGCTGCGTCGGAGTTAGCTGCGCCGAAACAGTTGCATGGGGAATCATTATCAGAGTATTACGAGCGGTTCAGGGAACTTGAAGCGAACTGCTACAATCATGGACTCCCGCAACATGTGTTGATAGAGAACTTCCTCAACGGACTTACTGAGATGGAGCTCAGGTTGTTGAATGCTTGCGCAGGAGGCAACGTGAGGAATATGTATCCGGAGGATGTATGGAAATTAATAGAGGACACGGCTGACCAAGTTAGATATCAAGTGTCACTAGAGAATAACCGCGCCAGAGCACTGCATCAAGTAGACGTGACCGGAGAGATCAAGGAATTGAAGGATATGATGCAGAAGCTAATGACGAAACAAAGCATCGAGACAAGAGCGTGTGAATTCTGTCACGCCACAGACCATCTTACTGACGCATGCCCCTCCCTATTCGAAGAACACGCAGATGTTAATGCAGTAGGAGGATGGAACAATGGACAAGCTAGGCAAGGACAGCCTAGTTTGGATTGGCAGAGAATGGGTTTAGTTGGAAGAACGATCAGAATTTTCAGAGGCCGCGCGCTGACTGGCGCGCGCAACCTAATGCCCACTGGCGCACGACCTTACGCGCCAGTACCTTCCTATAACCCACCACACGACGCACTGAAGGACAAACGCAGAATGCTCAACCCCAAGAAATCATTAGAAGAAATAGTGGGACAGTTGGCAGAGACAGTAAGCAGAAACCAAGAGCAGAACGAAAAACGTTTTACCTTAATCGAGAGTCAGCTGTCACAAATTTCCGAGACCGTAACTGAGATCACAAACCACAGGAAGGCAGCTCAAGCCAGATTGCAGAATGGTGTTAACGCGGTGCTATTAAGGTCAGGGAAGGAAATATCGACTGCGCCAGAGACAACTCGCGCAAAGAAAAGCACACACGCGCAGAATACGGACTCAGCACCCGAGGCAAGCGCACCAGTTGCAGAGACGGATGGTCAGTCTAACAACAAACTACCACTTCCTTTCCCTACTCAGAGAACTAAGCCAAAGAAGACCGAGCTAGATCAGGAACTGTATGATCTGTTCAGCAAAGTAGAAATCAACATCCCGCTTATAGATGCACTGAAACAAATCCCGAGGTATGCAAAGTTTCTAAAAGATCTATGCACCAACAAAAGAAGAAAAGGTGGACAGCAAGAGCAAGTGCAGCTGAACGCAAACGCCTCAGCGATAGTGCAACACAAGGTACCACCTAAATGCAAGGATCCAGGTACGTTCACTATCTCATGTACTATAGGTAACTCTGTAGTGGATAACTGCATGATAGACTTAGGGGCATCTATAAATGTTCTACCTCATTCTTTATACACATCCCTACGCATTGGACCACTTAAGCCTGCAGGGTTGACAATCCAACTAGCGGATAGGTCATGCAAGCAACCAGTAGGCATGGTCGAAGATGTGCTTGTGAGGGTAGGAGAATTGGTGTTTCCAGCAGATTTTTATGTGCTAGAGATGGAAGGAAACGTAGCTGCCGACACTGCTCAAGTATTGCTCGGCCGACCCTTCTTGATGACCGCACGAACAAGAATCGACGTATGGAAAGGACGCTTTCAATGGAAGTTGATAATGAGGTCATACACTTCAATATATTCAAGGGCATGCAGTTTCCACATGATGATTCCACGATTAACGCACTGGATATTATCGATGAGGCGGTGGAAGAAGAACAGGCGCGTCAGGTAACTGGCGCACTACCAGAAGCGCACGAAGCAGAAGAGAACACCAAAGCTGCCGACCTGAGGTATCTTGTTTCTAGTACTGAATCATGTGTTACTGACACGGCTGTCTCTCGTAACATACAGGAATCGAAGATCACACTGAAGCAACTCCCAGAGCACCTGAAGTATGTGTTTTTGGACGATAAAGAGACCAAGCCGGTGATTATAAAGAATCAGTTAGAACCTGCGCAGGAAGCACGTCTAATAGAAGTCTTGCGCAACAACAAGGGTGCGCTCGGATGGACATTAGATGACTTACGCGGGATCAGCCCGGACGTATGCATGCATCGAATTCTGTTGGAAGATGGAGCCAAACCATGCAGGGATGCCCAACGAAGACTAACCCGATTATGATGGAGGTAGTACAGAAAGAAATCATCAAGCTGCTAGACGCTGGAATCATTTATCCCATCTCTGATAGTAAGTGGGTAAGCCCGATACATGTTGTCCCAAAAAAGGGTGGAATCACAGTGGAGAAAAACGCAGCAGGAGAACTAGTGCCAAGAGGATACAGACTGGTTGGCGCATGTGCATAGACTACCGGAAGCTGAACGCAGTGACGCGCAAGGATCACTTTCCCTTGCCTTTTATAGATCAGATGCTTGACCGATTGGCAGGTAAACCACATTACTGTTTCTTGGATGGATTCTCAGGTTACAATCAGATTCCCATAGCTGCGGAAGACCAAGAAAAGACGACGTTCACATGCCCCTTCGGTACGTTTGCCTTCCGGCGCATGTCTTTTGGATTATGCAACGCGCCAGGTACGTTTCAGAGGTTAGTAATGAGCATATTTTCGGACATGTTGGGTTCATGCATTGAGGTGTTTATGGACGACTTTACTGTGCATGGGAACACGTTTGATGAATGTCTGGATAATTTAGATAAAGTCTTGAAACGTTGCGTATCTAAGAACCTGGTCTTGAATTATGAAAAGTGTCACTTTATGGTCACGCATGGAGTAGTACTAGGTCATATTGTCTCTAGAGAAGGGTTAAAGGTAGACAAAGCAAAATCGATCTTATTACTAGCCTGCCATACCCCACTAATGTTAGAGAGATCAAATCTTTTTTAGGGCATGCTGGATTCTACAGACGCTTCATTCAAGATTTTTCTAAAATATCTACCCCATTGTCTAACCTCCTGCAAAAGGATGTAGTGTTTGATTTTACAGATGCCTGTCGCGCAGCGTTTGATTCACTGAAGCGCGCACTGACTAGCGCGCCAGTACTACAGGCGCCAGACTGGAGCATACCATTCGAATTGATGTGTGACGCAAGCGATTATGCTGTGGGCGCAGTACTGGGCCAGCGCAAGGATAAGAAACCACACGCCATCTACTATGCCTCGCGCACACTGGATCCAGCGCAGCGGAATTACACCACCACGGAGAAAGAGTTACTCGCCATTGTGTTTGCCCTGGAGAAATTTCGTGCATACATATTAGGGGCCAAAGTCATCATATTCACGGATCACGCAGCACTGAGGTACTTATTGTCCAAGAAAGAAACTAAGCCGAGGCTCATGCGTTGGTTATTGCTTTTGCAGGAATTTAACATTGAGATCAAGGACAAAAAGGGCTCGGATAACACAGTAGCAGATCATCTTAGTCGAATAGTCAGGGACGAGGAACAAGGGCATATAACGGAAACTTTCCCCGACGAGCATATAATGACGATACAAGGTAAGGCCCCATGGTACGCTCACATCGTGAATTACCTGGTCACTGGTACGTTTCCCCCTTCTTTCAATAAACCGCAGCAATTACGATTAAAACATGACGCTAGAATGTATTTATGGGATGATCCGTACCTGTTTAGAATAGGCCCGGATCAGATACTTAGACGCTGCGTCCCAGATCATGAAATAGACTCAGTTCTAACCTTTTGTCATGAACACGCTTGTGGAGGCCATTTCGGCCCGAAACGAACAAGTAGAAAAATCCTAGATTCTGGTTTTTATTGGCCACACGTGTTCAGGGACTCTTACGCGCACTGCAAAAGTTGCGATAGATGTCAGCGCGCAGGTAATATATCGGCGCGCAACGAGATGCCACAGACGCCCATCATGGTGGACGAGGTATTTGATCTATGGGGAATAGATTTCATGGGACCCTTTCCCCCTTCTTTGGATTTGAGTACATTCTTAGTAGCAGTGGATTATGTGTCTAAATGGGTTGAAGCTAAAGCTACAAGAAAAGATGATGCTAAAACTGTTACTGATTTTTTGCGCACTAACGTTTTCTGCCGTTATGGTGTACCCAAGGCACTGATCAGTGACCAGGGAACTCATTTTTGTAACAGAATGATGGCACAGGTACTCAAACATTACGGAGTTCAGCATAGGATATCCACGGCTACCATCCACAGACAAACGGTCAAGCTGAAATCTCAAACAGAGAAATCAAACGAATACTTGAGAAGATGGTTAAACCGACACGCAAGGATTGGAGCCTCAGGCTGGATGATGCGCTATGGGCGTACAGGACGGCTTTCAAAACACCAATTGGCACTTCACCATTCCGGTTGGTTTTCGGGAAAGCTTGTCACCTCCCGGTAGAAGTGGAGCATAAGGCTTACTGGGCATTGCGTGCGTGCAATCTAGACCTGGATAGCGCAGGGCGTGAACGGATGTTGGACTTAAACGAGCTGGATGAGTTGCGTGCAGACGCCTATGACAGCACGCGTGACTACAAGCTGCGCACCAAGATATATCACGATAAGTTTATTCTTCGACGTTCTTTTAATATTGGTGATAAAGTGCTGTTATTCTCATCTAGATTAAAGATCATGCCAGGGAAATTGCGAAGCAGGTGGACTGGACCATTTACAATCACAAAAATCTTTCCACATGGAGCCGTAGACTCGAGGATGAGAAAGATCATCATCGCTTCAAGGTAAACGGCCAGCGCATTAAGAAGTATCTCTCGGGCCCTGTTCCACCAGTACAGGAATTCGACCTCTTATCACCAGGTGAGTTAGGAGAAGCTGCACAGATCTAGCAGACGCACGCACCACAAACCACGCGCGCCAGAAGACGCGTACAAGAGGTCGCGCGGACATTGAGAAAATACCACGGCACTGACCAAATCAGGTACTGTCGAGCCAGCGACGTTAAAACCAAGGCACTTCCGGGAGGTAACCCGTGCATTGCTATTGCTTTCTTTTTACTTATGCATAACGTGAGGACACGTTTTTGTTTAAGTGTGGGGGGGCAGTAGTATATTATCTTAGGAGTAGGAATTTTCATTATTTTTCGTTTTTTTTAGGATAAATTTTTCGTTTTAGTTTAAAACAAACCAAACCGATAGTTGAACACATCTCAAGAGGTATCTGCGCGCGAGAAGCATTGGCGTGCGCAACCTGTGTGCGTACTCGCGCACCTGAGGTAATTTGTGCTTATATGACATATTCTGATTTTTGGTAATTTTTTCGAATTTTGTGTATCTCTTGAGTGGAATAACGAGGGATGTGGAGTTGATAGAAACGTCCTAGAGAAGCAGTCGATCGAACGAAGCTTGAGGATCGGTTGCATGGTTATGAGTATTCGTGGAGGTTGGTACTTCGCGGTCAAAGGACAAAGAGCAAGCTCAGTCACGCAGATGCCAAAGGCGAAACCCTACCAGCGTGACGAGACGGAAAAACAGACCGTCTTCGTGGAAGTTAGTTGCTCAGGAAGGGGCGCGCGGTTGCAAACGCGTGACCTGACTTGCGCGCGACTATCAGAAGCGAGAGCGGGGCGTGGTTCCATAGCTGTTATCCGAAGGCCGTGATTGGAAGCCGTTCTAGGGAAAAATAAGGATCCGGACCAGAAAGCAGAGTATTCAATTCAAAGTGAAAGCTTACAAGGCCGAAACGATGAAAAGAAGAAATTGTGCAACAGAGATTATCAATATGTCCGAGAAACAAACAGTAAAGCGTCAAAGACGTAGAGCTCAGAAAACCCTAAGACGCGGATCAATCACGTACCAAAGAAAGCGGATACGAATAACCATGCAATCGCGAATCAAGAAGAATTCGGTGACCGGTGCTTAAGCAGGACTATCTCCCAATCATCCAAATTGATTTGCATTCCACAAGAGAGGTAACACAAGGTTAGAATCATTACTTAATCAGTTTAGTGTTGTAGAGTCACAATTGCGCAGGTTGTGAGAGTGGCGCGCATGTGTGGCGCAGTAAGTCCAACATTCACGCGTGCAGTACACAAGAGGTAAGGAAGCCGACTTGTTCAGGGACGAACAAGAGTAAGTGTGGGGGATTTGATAGAGTGCAGTTGTACGCTATTTTATGTCCTTTACACTGCTTTTATTCTAACATATTATGGTATAAGATTACGCTTTTGGTGTAGTTTTGTATTTCAGGTCTTAAAGAAGAGTTAGAACAAAAACAACAAGAAGGCTGAATCTCGAGCAAAAAGATAACAAGGCAAAGACAACAACGAAGGCACTGCGCGCGAGCAACATGGCGCGCGAGTGAAGGTCGCGCAGAAGACAGCAAAACGGTGACGTCAGCAGATAGCGAGATATTCGGAACGATGACGTCATCACGCGCAAGAATATTTCTAAGTTCGGTTTTTGGAGATTTAAGGTTTCCTAAGCTGATTTTTAGAGATAAGATGATTTCCTACAGATATCCTTGCCTAAATATTCGTGGAAACCCTAGAAGGCAAGGACTATAAATACAAAGCTTATGGAAATCACAGAGGAGAGAGAGAGAGAGCTGACGGCGCAGAGCTTAATTCCGGCGAAGACGTGCGCGCAAGCTGTCACGCGAGCCTGACGACGCACATACAGATTTGTCTTGTTATTTTAGTTGTCTTATAATTATTCTTGAGATGTATTCGATCAGTATGTCTAGCTAACTTACTGATTTCGGTTTGGATTTGATCTATGAATAATATGTTTTTGAGGTCTTGTTCTTAATTTGCATGATTAAGTTTAGTATTATTATTCCGCACTCCATTGCATGATAATTAGGTTAGACAATTAAGCGAAGCCTTGCACCGCAGACTTAGTTGTAGAATCTAGTATCTATAGTTAAACTATCAGAAGTACGTGACTGTGAATGATAGGAGTAACACTAGAATAGGCAGTAACTACCTTGACCGGATTCGTTATTGACTAGACTAGATTGAGTAATAATATCATACAAACCTTGACCGGAATGTGTGTGTAGGTTATTAAGCTGTGACAGGACCTTAATCTACGTGGACAATTAAATCATGTGCTTTAGTGACCGAGGATAAAACATAGAGTTCATAGTGAAGAATCTGAACCGGATTCATCTCTTGCATATTTATTTGCGTCTTCATACTTGCTGTCTGTGTGTGCGCCAGTTGTACTTGCGCAACAGTTTTTCTTTCTTTTAATTGTTCTCACGCACAACCCCAATTCTTTAGTTTTGTAGTTGAAAAGAGACTTCCACCGTTCCCTGTGGATTCGACCCCAGCTTGCCAATACTATACTAGTAAGGAGAGTCGGGACAAATTTGCAGCACTCAACGACGTGCTCGTCATTTAGGGTTTAGGGATTAAAATTTAAAGTCAATAGAGTATATAATATTAAAATAATTAATATACGATTAGATGTTTTTTGATAGGGATTACATGTTTTTTCTTGATAGCAATTACATTTCTGAATAGATCCTATATTATGTTTCATAAATGATTCTTAAATATATTATTTCAATTGTTATAAATTTTTTCTTATTAAATATGCATAAATGATTCTTAAATTAAATACTGTGAATTTTAATTAAATATACTGAAATTTATTTTATTTTATTTATTTTTTAAAAATAAATATATTTAAATTATTATAATAATGTAATCTAACGGAATAGTAACGGGAGGTGGTGAAATGCTAACGGGGCTATTTATATAGGTGGTTTTCTGGAAATACGTATTATAGGGGTGGTTTTCTGTAATTACCCCTATTATAGGGTGGTTTTGTGTAATTAACCCTTAGTTTAAAGCAAATATGAAATGAAACAATTATATCATCAGATCAGATGTAAATCACCTCATTTAATATACAAAGGTATCACGCAATTATAATAATATGAAATTATACATATATAAAAGTAAATGCATGTTAAGGCTTCGCTTAACTATCTAACCTAATTATCATGCAATTAAGCATGGAGTAATAATACTAAACATATCATGCATTACGTACAAGACCTCAAAACATATCATTCATAGATAAAAGTCCAAACCGAAATCAGTAAGTTAGCTAGACATGCTGAATGTATACATCTCAAAATTTATATTTGAACAACTAAATAACAAGAATAAATCTGATTGCAAGTAATCTGGTTTGCGCGTTGCTCTGCTTGCGCTGGCAGCTTGGGCGTCTCCCTCTCTAAATCGGCTCTCTTGTGATTTCCTTCACGCTTTGTATTTATAGTCTTGCCTTCTAGGGTTTCCGCAATAAAATAGGCAAGAAAATCTTGGAAATCATCTTTATCTTCTAAAATTCAGCTTTGGAAATATTCTCACGCATACTGACGTCATCGCTTTCAGTTTTGTCGCTAATTGCCGACGTCATCTGTTTTGCCTCGACGCGACACAACTCGCGCGCTCCTCTGTTCTTCCGATTCTTGTCATCTTGTTGTTTTTCACTAAAGATTCAGCCTTCTTGTTGCACTTTCATTCTAACTTCTCTAATAAACCTAAAATACAAAACTACACCAAAAGCGTAATCTTATACTTAAAATGTTAGAATTACATGTAATGTAAAGGACCTAAAACGGCATACAAAAGTGCCTTATCATGAGCGCCACCAAGGTCGCGCATATACACATAGGTCGCGCATCGTAGATGATGACGTCTGCAGCGCGCATAATATTTCTTATGAAAATTTTAGGGATAAAGATAGATTTTCAAGAATTATCTCTTTCCTATTTGAATTTTGAAAACCCTAGAAGACGCATATAAATACGAGCTTGAAGTTGCGCAACCATCATCCGTGAAGAGCGCTATATCAGAAATTATCACTAGATACGCGCAAGTTGCAAGGAGCAAGCAGACGAGCGAATTGCAATAAAAGCAGCGCGCCAGACCAGATTTTGCACGCTAAACTTCTCATGTTTTAACTGTCATACTCGTTGTTTATTATACAAAACTTCAGATGTTCACACAAAGCATGTCTTGCTAAACTTGCTATATAGTTTGGACTTTGCATTATGAATATTATGTTTTGAGGTTCTTAATGCTTGGCTTATTTATTATTAATATTCCAAACTTATTGCATGATTGCTAGATTAGATAATTAAGCGAATTCTTGAACCGCAGACTTAGTTATAGAACTTACTATCTATTGTTAAACTAATCAGATGGACTTGATGGTGAATGATTAGGAGTAATGGCTTGGATAGGTAATTACTACCTTGATTGGATTCGTAATTGTTTAGACTAGGTTCAATATTAATGTCATTTAGACTTTGAGCAAAATATATGTGTGGATTATTAAGTCTTGACCGGACCTTAACTCACTTAAACTATTTGTCATAGATCATTAGTCACCAAGGATAAGCATAAGTTCATAAGAATAAGTCTAAGCTGATAGAATCTCATATAATTGTTAAACAACTTGTGTTCAGTGTGGCAGTAAATTCACCCGCAATCTCTTTTGCTCGTGTGTTACTTTGCTGTTTTCAAGTTCTTATTTGCTACTCAACCCAAACCAACTGTTCATGTTGCAAAAGAAGACTATTTTTCTATCGTTCTCTATGGCATCAGCCTCTTACTTGCTCTATTAGACTAGAGAGGAGTTAGAAATTAATTTGCAGCCCTCAACAACATGCTGTTAGTCAACAAGTGCATAGAACGCACCGCCTGCAAAGTAAACATCTCAGCTTGCGCACTCAACAAGTGCACAACGCACCTGCTAAAGCAAACATCTCGACTCGACAGTCAACAAGTGCTCATCATGCACCGCCTACTAAAGCATACTTCTCAGTTCCTGCAGTCAAAAAGTGCACGCCATGCACCGCCTGCTAAAGCAAACGTCTTAGGACCCACAATCAACAAGTACACAAATTGTAGCGCCTGCAAAATTTACATAAAGAAGTGTTCAACTACAAAACTAGATCAAGTGAACGCGACCCTCATCAATGCAGAAAACAACAAATGTATGCGTGTCATTCAAGGTAATGTGTCGCACACAACTATCATTTATGTACTAGAATCAGAGGAGACATAGAGATTGTACGCGAAAATTTCTGAAATCATACAAACAATTTATTTGTACTTTATTCTGTTTTACGCAGAATATCAATCTAAAATTTGGTGAACCCAACGTGAAAATATCTACCTCACATCTCTATGACATGAAGAACTCCACTACAACAATATCTGCACATCCAGTTTGTCCACGCACTCTTAAGAAAGTTGTAGCGGGACAACAAACTGTGACCAGCAGCACCACCATGCAAATTACTAGCGTCTACATGAGAAACATGACATAAAAATATGTATTAGTCATTACATTTTTATGTTCAGTTTAGTTAAATTTATTAATATATTTTCATTTCTAAATAATGTTTTAAAATAATTTAAATAGAATGTTTGTCCAAAGGGCAAAATTTCAAGTTATTTAAGATAGTAATGAGTGAAAAAGATGTAATCGAAAATGAGTGATAATCAAAAATCGAGAGAAAAAGTAAATATTTTTTTGAGAATGATTGAAAGTTCACAAATATAAGAGGACACCCAAAAGAAAAGTGGATAAATATTAAAGTACAGAGGGAGTATATAATTATTATTTCTGTAATTTTTGGAATGAACCAGGTTGCTCTGCCCGAAGCTAAAGTTAAGGATGAAGATTGTGGGAGCATTTATAGAAGATGTTCTGGCAATCAGGCTTGGAGTTTTTTTGTTCTGCTAGTACGCAGAGTGGCAAGAGTAGACTTTTGGTACTATGCAATCCTCAGGTGTTTGACATCACATTTCGGTATGCCGACGAGCAGGTAATTATGTGTAATACTCAATGGCAAGGTAAAAGAGTTAAGACTGTGTTTGTCTATGCTTTTAATGATGCTAGTCATAGGGAGCAGTTGTGGGAGAATTTGTACAGGGCGGATGCTAACAAAAATGAGGCTTGGCTGATTTGTGGCGACTTTAATTGCATTGCTGATCAAATGAAAAGCTCTATGGCAGTAATGTAGGTCACATGGATGTGTATGAGCTTCAGGGTTTATTTTACAGAGCTGACCTAAGGGATATTGATAGTTCAGGGCAATGGTTTACATGGTCGATTAGACAGCTCAAGGATAGAATTTGGTACACGCTCGATAGAATATTAGTCAATCATTAGTTTTGTGATGATTTCCCTGCCGTGTCGGGCCATTTTGCTGAGCCGTCTATTTCCGACCACAGCCTTGGAGTTTTCTGAATGGTTTCCGAGCAGGGAAGGAGCAGGTGGTTCAGATTTCACGCTCTCTGGATATCAACTGAGGAATTTGTTAATTTTGTGGAATGAAATTGGAGAGGTTCATGCCATAACCTGTTCGAGCTTCATCATATTTTGAAAAGAGTCAAAGAGAGTCTTAAACAGGACCTGAGAAGTTATTATGGTGATATGAACAAGCGAGTTGACCTTCAAAGGACGAAAGTGCTTGACGTGCAGAAAAGAACAAGCGCCAATCTTGATAACTCGGACCTTCTGATGGAAGAACATGTTGAGTTAAAAGAGTTATGAAAGCTTCTGCACTATCAGTTCATCTTTAACTGTCACCGATCAAGGATTAAATGGGCAAGAGAAGGTGATTTGAACTCCCGTTATTTTCATAACGTTTTGAATAAAAGAAGAAACATGAATACCCTCAGGTCTATTAAGCTAGCCAATGGGTCTGAGTCCTTTGAGAAGGCGGTTATTGTCGAATCGTTTGTGAGTTTCTTTATAAAATTATTCAGCTACGGGGATCAAAGAAGCCATCTGGATGCCTCCATTATTTGTCAGGGGAGTAGGCTAGGTTAGGCTGATATGGTTGGTTTCGTTAGCGAGGTTACTGTTAATGAGGTGGGGGGAGGTTCTTCGTAATTTTGCTAATTTTAAGGCGACAGGCCCGGACGGATTTAATGCTGAATTTTACAAAGCCATTTGGAACTCTCATGGCACAGACATCTTAAAAAACATTAAGCAATTTTTTAGAGACTGCAAGATGCCAACCAGCATTAACTCCTCTCATATAGCACTGATTCCTAAGGTTCGTGACCAGCAGGTCCAAAAGATTATCGCCCTATAAGCTGCTGCAACATCAGTTATAAAATCATTTCTACTATAATGGCTAATAGGTTAAAAGGAGTGCTGCCTCATATCATCAATGATACTCAAGCTGCGTACGTTCTTGGAAGGTCCATTACGCATAATATCAGTTTGGCTCAGAACCTCATTGTTGGGTATGGCAGGAAGCATATGAATGATAGATGTTTGATGAAGATAGATCTTTGTAAAGCTTATGATACGGTTGATTGGGACTTCCTTGAAGAGTGTTTAGCGTGTTTTGGGTTCCCAGTGCTTTTCATTAGATGGGTCATGGCGTCTGTTAGAAGCGCCATGTTCTCAGTGCTCATTAATGGAGAGCT
Organism: Sedum album; assembly: GCA_006409495.1. Lineage (NCBI taxonomy): Eukaryota > Viridiplantae > Streptophyta > Magnoliopsida > Saxifragales > Crassulaceae > Sedum > Sedum album. The sequence continues at coordinate 32,395 of QZGG01001955.1, read as the reverse complement.
TTTGGACTATTTCAGAAGTGAGTGGGGGTTGAGGCAAGGAGACCCACTATCACTGTTTCTCTTCACGGTTGTCATGGAAGTTTTGTCGAGAAAGTTTGATAAGCTTAGGGAAGATAGAAGCTTCAAATTTTATCCGAGATGTAAGAGGGCAAATATCACTCACTTGATTTTTGCGGATGACCTACTGGTTTTTTCTAAATCTGACGACAACTCCCTTCGTGCCATAAAGTCAGTGCTTGACACGTTTTCAAGGTGGTCTGGGCTGAGAATTAATGAAGAAAAATCCAGCATTTTCTTTGGGAGTAGAAGAGACTCTGAGCCGAGGAATGGAGCTTTATGGCTGCCTGAAGGACAACTGCCCATAAAATATCTTGGAGTGTCGCTTGATGCTAAGTCCAACAAGTTGTCGGATTTTAATCATTGAGAAAATGACATCGAAGATCTGATCTTCACAAGCATTTGTCTTACGCCGGTACACTTGTGCTGATTAAGTATGTGCTTTCAAGCATCGCATCATACTGGATGAGGTGTATGGTCTTCCCTAAGGGTGTACTGAGAAAAATAGTTGCTGTCTGTAGGAACTTCCTATGGTCGGACAGGGAGGATGGGAAGAGGGCTTTGATTAAGTGTAATGATGTTTGCAAGAATGGTTTATGGAGCTAACGAGGTGGTGAAATGCTAACGGAGCTATTTATAGAGGTGGTTTTCTGTAAATACCTTTTATAGGGGTGGTTTTCTGTAATTACCCCTATTATAGGGGTGGTTTTCTGGAATTTACCCTTTTTAATTATATTTTGTCTTTATATTTAGGGTTAATTACGAAAAACCACCCTCATAATAGGCTGTTTTTCACGGCACCACCCTTATAATGTGATATTACAGTAAACCACCTCTTTCTCTACTCCGTTATCATTTAACCACCTCTCCGTTAACAGAGGTGGTGAAGTGATAATGGAAATAATTATAGAGGTGGTCAAGTGAAAATTTATTTATTATACGGGTGGTGTATTATAATAAAAATAATACTATTATATTCAAATTTTAAAATATTTAACGGAATATTTGACGGAATAGTGTCGAGATGGTTAAATGATAACGGAATGATAGAAAGAGGTGGTTTACTGTAATATCACATTATAAAGGTGGTTCGTGAAAAACACCCTATTATGAGGGTCGTTTTTCGTAATTATCCCTTATATTGATTATAACATTTTTGGTTCAACTTGTATAATTTATTAATTTTTTCAATATAATAATATAATTTGTTGTTTTATTTATAAACAATTCATATAACTATCATTATTTTAGGACCGATCAGGACCATAATCGTAGTGATTTTTTTGAACGTAGATACACTACAAATTTCGTCAAAATTTCCGGGGCAAAATTTCCGGCGCATGGGGTCGCTGGAAACATTTCCGTTGTGTTTCCGTTGTTTTTTCATTGCATTTCCGGCACATATTGATATATTTTTTAAACATATAAAATAATATAATTTATCATTACATTTCCGTTACACTTCCGGCGCAAAAGTAATAAATATTTCCGTCGCTCATTTGTGTCGAAAATGCACCGGAAATTTCCGGCGCATTTCCATGAGTTTTCCATTAAATTGTTTGTAGATATAGTGAAGATAGTTTGTAATGGAAATGTGCCGGAATTTTCCATCTTATATCCGGCACATTTCCTTGAGTTTTCCATTAAATTGTTTGTAGATATATTGAAGATAATTTGCAATGGAAATGTGGCGGAAATATGCCGGAAATTTCCATCTTATTTCCGGCACATTTCCATTATCGGATGACATAAACAAAATAATTCTGATATGTAGTGGGAAAGCACCGAAAATGTGCCAGAAATTTAAAATGAATAGATCTGATTAAAGGGATAGATCAGACCTCAAAAGTCGCTGAAAACAACTTCCTCGCATCGTCATCTTATTCCCACTTCCATTTCAACCGATGATCAACATCCATAACCGGATTGCTTTCTGTCGTTGCTTCCGACCTATTTGCGGAGACGGAGATCAGATCTATTGATTTCGATTCGAGGACAGGAAGATAATTTCAATTTACATCCCCTGCTGTGTCGGTAAACGTTTTATTCATTTTTGTGGATCTCGATTTGGTCACTAGTGTATGATTTATGAAAAAAGGTGGGGTTGTTAGGTGTTCATATAGACATATTTGTAACGAGAGTGGCGAAAGTTGAAATCAAATTTGTGGATTCTGAAATGATTTTTTTGTTCTTATACAGTTAGTGTCTTTTTGTAGGACTCATTGTATGGATTTTGGATTTGTAGGAACTGCCTGGATTATATGGTTGCAAAAAAGGTATTTGAATTTCAAGTATTTAGTAGTTTTGTGTGTCCTTACGCTTGAAGTGTTTGTTTTTACTGATTATATTTTAGGGAAATAGTGATAAATGTATATATTATAGGCGAGGGGCCAAAAAAAGGGTACGTGGTAGCTAAACCTGATTTTTTCAAGATTGCCAAGGGGTAATTAGTGAACCTGCTCTAATTGCCAAGGGGCCAAGGCGATTCATGTTTTTGTTTTACAGTTGTTAAATAAATGGATTTATTTTCGCTAACAATGAGCTAATTTCAATAATTAGCTTCTGGCTTTTATGACTGTTCTTTTATACATGCAGGATTCATCACATTTTTGCGACACAGCAAACAAAGATGTGTGGTTACTGGCATATTGTTATAGGTTTAGCCGAAGGCGCAGGACAAGATTATGTTGCTCAGAACATGACTCAGATGTTGAGAAAGATGCACCAGGAACAAGCTACTTCATGACATTGATCCATTGTTGTCTCAGCATATAAATACATTCAGGTTTTTTTCAATGCCAATTGATAAATTTATTGAAGTATAAAGGTATTAATCAAGTTGAGTTTATTTGAAGGAGATATACACAGTTGAAAAAGAAGATGGCATCAGGGCAGGGATAAAGAGCAGAGATGGACGCTAGGGCGAGGCAATGCCAGACGGTCGTGCCAGACGGCGTAGGAGGCAAGAGCCTAGAAGCTCAAGAGCACCTTGCTGAAGGGAGCAGCTAGGGACTGAAGGGTATATAGAGATGAGATGCAAAGGAGGACTGAGCATTGGTAAACAGACTGGTGAAGAAAGAGCTGAGGAAGGTTTTAACATTGATCGGATCGGCAAGGGATACTAGATGATCGGAGTCCTTTCGAGTCTTTTTGTTGTAGCGTTAGTATAAACAACTAAGCGGATATTGTATGTTGTAATGAAGGTCTATGTAAGTTTTAGTTTCATGAGTTTGTAGCTTTAGTTCCTTGTTGAATAAAAAGAATTACAATCTTTAGAAATAAACATTTTCAACACACGACTTCCGGCAGCTTTCCATGATAATTCCATGATTTCAATTTCCGGCGCATTTCCATATATGTTCCATGAACACTTTTCCATTGCAATTCCGGCACATTTCCAACACACGAATTCCGACGTATTTCCATGACATTTCCAGCGCCTGTTTACGCAATTAATTTCCGGCGACTTTCCATCACCTTTCCATTACTTTTTCTGCCAGTCGATGCCCAAAATGTTATCGGCATTTTCCACGCATTTTCCATTACCTTTCCGGCGACTTTTAATGTCCATGGAAAAGCGCCGGAAATGAGGTGGAAATTTCCAGCGCCATTCCATTGAATTTCCATTAGCTACGATTTCCGGCGGGGTTTTTTCCGGCGCTTTTCTGGTGATTTTCAGTTATTTTTCCGGTGACTTTATGGCGCCGGAAAAATTGACGAAATTTGTAGTGATAGAATCATAATAAAAAATATTATTAAAATATTTATCATTAAAAAAATCTGATTAAAATTTGAAATTTATAGTAACATTTGTTAATAAATTTAGTCAATTTTATGTATTGTTTTCAGTTTTACACAATGTAGTAAAACAATCTTAATTTACTTATGTATAATTATTTTAATTTTCATAATTTTTTGATTGAAATGGACCGTAACCCATTATCTTATTTTTTTGGAGAACGTGGACCGAATCGTAATGATATGGACTCTAATAACTGTTCAATCCAACGTTACAGCCCAGTCCTGTTATGTGCATATGTATAATACTAAAAGTATTATATTTAAATTAATTTAATTCTTAATTCTTATAATTAAATTTTTATGCTCAATAAATTTAATTAAATAATATATTTCACTTTAATATAATGTTTTAAATAAATTATAGTTTTATTTACATTTGGTTATTATTACTGTCAAAAAAATTTAGGACAGACTTGCACCGTTAATTACCTTTTTATCTTATTATTTTGGGAACCCAATTATCTGGTTCTGTTCGATCGTTAAAGTGTGATCCTTTTTTGTCCATCCCCAAATAATACGTTTCTTTTAATGTTGTTGAAATGCACAAATATTGTTTAGGACATCATATAACTTAGATTCACTTTTTAAATTAAATTCAACTTTAGTTTCAAAATTAGATTGCAATTTAAAAGAATAAATGCTTTGTTCCGTAAAGCTATAAATTAATTTCAAAACTTGGAATTAGATCCAGTGCAGCTAAAGCTATTTGCTGCGAGCCAAAACTACGTAGTTTTAGTAAAGGGTTCACTCAAAACGACATAGGGTTATAGTAAAAAACGTCAAAACGACGTCGTTTTGGCCCTCGCAGCAAATAGCAGCGCTGCACCGGATCCGAATCCAAAAATTTGATCACTATTATTTTTATTCTTATAATAGTATTTTTATGTTCAGTTTGTTTTATTTTAATAATATTTTTAATTTCGATATAATGTTTAAAAATAATTTATAGTGTTATAGATTATAGTTAGGGGTATTTGTAGAAAATCACTATTGTAATGCTTTGTTTTGCAGAATACCACTATTTTAACAACTAATTACGAAATGAGTCAATTGTAATATTATCTTAAAACCACCACATTTGCGACTCCGTTAGAAATTGTAAAACAAGGGTCACACGACACATGGGTTTATAACATCAATTCGGACAATTGCAAAAAACCACCGTTATAATATCTTATTTTGTAGAAAACCACCATCTTACCAACAAGTACGAAATGAATTGTTATAATATCCTCACTTTAAAAACCACCATCTGAATATATAGGTAATGGTAGGAAATGAGTTTGAGGTTACAATTGTGGCTATATTTGATTAGCGAGGTAGTATACCTCGTGCTAAAAAATTACAGTTCGTTAATTTATGATCCACACTGGACAGGAAACCTAATAGAAGCATATTTGCTATTGCGGGTTCGATGAGATTCACTTATATATTTAGCACGAAGTTGAACCTATAAGAAATTAATATAATACAACATTTAGAGTTTAAAAGTAGTCACATAATAAATCATATTTCATAGGGATAAGATGAGGAAAATTACTTATATTTGAACCCAGCAGTTGATAACCATTACATAATGATAATAAACTCTCAATCACGGGTTCCTTTTGTATTTTATAGCATTATTTTTTTCATTGATTTTTCATTGATTTTACATAATGATAATAAACTCTCAACCTTCGTTTCTCAATGCTGCCTCTGCCATTCTGTGCTCGAAATCCCTATAAACCTCTCCTCTGAATACGGTCAACTCGTGTGGATTTAGTCTAGCAAATAGGTTGTTCGCATTTCGCACATGCGCATTTGGCGTGTTATCCATTCTACGTCCAATTACGCTGTTTTCTCCACTATTCTCCATGCAAAAAAAACAGATGACTGATTAAACGCAACTTTTTTTGGTTTTTTATCTAAAGAAAAACTGAAATTAAATTACAAACAAAAAAGAAACCGAAAAAGAAAATTTTCTAGCGTTTTCCTCGACAATGGTGTCGAAATTTAACAGCACGTCGTGGTGTGCTAAAAATTTATGCCTATTCCTCACTAGTATAGCTACTACAAGTACAGGGTTGAATCCACAGGGAACGGTGGGAAGAATCTTCTTTTGTAAAGGAAAACAAGAGTTGGATTTTGATGTCAGTTTGAAAAGTAAAAACAAAAACAAGAGAAGTCGCGAGTGATTAGACTGGCACACTAAAGAGAAAGTTTGTCACAATATATGAGAAGCTATCAACTCAAACTTATCCTTATGAACATATGCTATCACTGGTCGCTACAAATCTATGACAAATAGTTTAGGTGAATTACAGCCCGGTCATGGCATAATAATCCACACATATATTTCGGTCAGGGTTTACACGATATCAATATTGAACATAGTCTAAATAACAAAGAATCCTATCAAGGTAGTAATAATCTAGCCTAGCCGTCACTCATAATCATTCAACTTCAAGTCCATCTGATTAATTTAACAATAGATAGTAAATTCTATAACTAAGTCTGCATTTCAAGGATTCGCTTAACTATCTAATCTACCTATCATGGAATAAGCTTGGAAGATTAATACTAAACAAGTCAAGCATTAAGAACAAAACTTCAAAACATAATGTTCACAAGTTGGAGTCTACACTGATAGAGGAAGTTAGCAAGATATGCTTTTATTCAACACCTCAAAGTTTGTATATAAACAACAATTCAGAACAGTAACAATAAAGAAAAGCTTAGCAAAGGTTTTTCAGTCTTGCGCGTCAGTCCTCTATTGTGTGTCAGCTATCTACTCGCTCGTCACAGCTTGCGCGTTTTCTCAGAGTAACAACGTCTATCTCTAAAAACTATCTCCTTGACTGCTCCGCTAATACTTCATATTTATATGGAGCTTCTAGAGTTTCTAAGTCTGAATTTGGAAGTAAATAATCTTGAATTTCTATCTTTATCCCTAATATCTTGCATAGGAAATATTCTGCGCTTGCTGACACCATCATATACGACGCGCGACCGTCTGTATGTGCGCGACCTGCTTACTAAACTGACATGCCTCATCAATACGTTGGGGTTAAAACGATTGCGTTCTGCTCAAGCCTTCACCAATCTTCACCTCTTGTTCCTACCTGCGAAATAAGCTTCCAAAACATATATCCTTAACGCATATTCATCCTTAGCTCATAATCTTTCCTGAAACACAAAACTACCCCAAAAGCGTAATCTTATACAAGAAAATATACAAACAAGTCTAGTGTGAAGGACATAAAACATAGTATGAATGTCCATTATCAAGTGCCCAGTTCTTGTGCGGTTTGTCAGGCTACCGAACACAGGTCGGACGCGTGCCCAGATCTTGTGACGTTTGTAAGGCTACCAAACACAGGTCGGACGCGTGTCCAACCCTATTTGAAGAGCACACAGATGTAAACGTAGTTGGGGGTTGGAATACCGGACTTAACAGACTTGGGCAGTCCAGATTTGGATTAGCTAAGAATGGGTTTAGTTTGAGGAACAAGCAAAACTTCCAAAAGCCGCGCGCTGACATGCGTACGCAACCTCACGAATCAACTAGCGCACATCCTTATACGCAAGCCGCTCCATCCAACACACCTCGCAGACGTATTGATGAGGAAGGTTAGTTTAATAAGCAGCCCAGAAGATCATTAGAAGACATAGAAGGGCAGTTAGTTGAGACGGTCCGCAAGAAGGATGAGCAGAACAATAAGCGTTTCCAATTGATCAAGAACCAACTCACACAAATTGTCGCCTATGTTAATGAATCGAAGAAAACAGATGGAAGATTGCTTTCACATGTAATTCAGAACCCTAAGGGTGGGGTGAATGCAGTGACATTAAGGTTAGAAAAAGAAACAAAAGATGAATCAGCAGCTCAACTCGATGCGCATATGGACACGCGCGCCGAGGGTGACGTGAGCCCTAACGCGCCAGCTCCTGTGCCATCTCAAGAACAGCACGCTGACGTAGCTTAACCAAGTAAGAATAATTTGTTGAATGCACCAGATACTACTAGAGGATGGAGCTAAGCCATCCAGAAAGGCCCAACTTCGCTTGAACCCGATTATGATGGAGGTCGTTCAGAAAGAGGTTCTCAAGCTGCTTGACATAGGTATTATCTGTCCAATCTCGGATAGCAAGTGGGTAAGCCCCGTGCATGTTGTGCCAAAGAAGGGTGGTATTATTATAGTAGAGAATGCACAGGGAGAGCTAGTGCCCAAGAGGATGCAAACCAGATGAAGGATGTGCATGGACAACTTCCCGATTCCGTTCATTGATCAGATGCTATAGCGATTATCAAGTAAGCCATATTATTGTTTTTATATGGTTTCTCTGGGTCTAATCAAATACCAATAGCTCTAGAGGATCAAGTAAAAACAATATTTACTTGTCCTTTCGGTACATTCCCTTTTAGGCGCATGTCCTTAAGTTTATGTAATGCGCCAGATACGTTTCAATGCCTAGTTATGAGTATATTTTCTGATATGATAGGCATATGCATAGAAGTTTTTATGGATGACTTTACTGTGCATGGTGAAACGTTCGACGAATGTCTAGGAAACTTAGAAAAAGTTCTAGATAGATGCATATCCAAGAACCTAGTACTAAATTACGAGAAGTTTCACGCATGGTATTGTATTAGGGCATATTGTTTCTGAAGAAGGAATTAAGGTAGAGAAAGCAAAAAATGACTTGTTTACTAGTGTACCTTAGCCTAATAATGTGCGTGACATTAAATCATTTTTGGGACATGCTGGTTTTTATAGACGTTTTATCAAAGAATTTTCAAGGATTTCTAAATCACTATCTAATCTTTTGCAAAAGGATTTTGTTTTTGAGTTCACAAACGCCTACAGATAGGCGTTTGATGCGTTAAAGCGCACACTGACTTGCGTGCCAGTCATACAAGCGCCTGACTGGAGTCTGCCTTTTGAGCTCATTTCCGACGCAAGCAATTATGCAGTTTGCACGGTAGCGGGTCAGTGCAAGGAAAAGAAACCACACACCATCTACTATGCCTCGCGCACGCTAGACCCCACGCAACGCAACGCAACTACACAACAACCGCGTCTAATGTCTAAGAAAGAAACAAAGCCGCGTTTGATGCGATGGTTGTTGTTGTTATAGGAATTCGACATAGAAATCAATGACAAGAAGCCTCAGATAATACTGTTGCTGATCACCTGAGCCGAATTGTGAGGGATGAGAAACAAGGCCACATTGCATAGACCTTACGGATGAACATCTAATGGCGATGCAAGGTTGGTTGCGCAAGTACTCAAGCATTATGGAGCCAAGCATAGAACATCAATGGCTTATCATCCCCAAATGAGCGGCCAAGCCGAGATATCTAACAGGGAGATCAAGCTTGTTCTAAAAAAGATGGTTAAGCCGACGCGCAAGGATTGGAGCGTGCGCTTGCACGATGCGATGTGGGCATATCGGATAGTAAGACACCAATCGGGACTTTGCCGTTTTGATTAGTTTATGGTAAGGCGTGCCATCTACTAGTACAAAGCGTACTGGGCACTGAAGGTGTGTAATATCAACTTGGACGAAGCTGGAAAAGAGAGGATGCTTGAACTAAGCGAGTTAAAGGAGCTGCGCCTGGATGCATATGAGAGTGCGCGCGACTACAAGACGTGCACAAAACTGTATCATGATAAGTTTATTTTACGACGTTCTTTTAATGTTAATGATAAGGTTTGTTGTCCACGTCACGTTTAAATTTGATGCCAGGAAAGTTGCACATCAGGTGGACAAGACCGTATACGGTCATACGAGTTTCGCGCATGGGGTGCTGGAGATCGAGAACGAGGCTAACCATCATCATTTCAAGGTCAATGGTCAAAGGATCAAGCGCTATCTGTCTGGACCTCAACCTCCACCACAAGAGTTTGATCTAGAAGAACCTGAAGAGCAGAATGAGCTGAGTAGCGCGCCAGTTGACGTGCTAGTAGAGAATGGTTTACAAGAAGCTCGTACGCAATTGCAGACGCGCACAATGATGCGCGCAGCAGCCCCAAAGTCGATAAATCTATTCAGCATATTTATAAGACTAAATCAAGTTTGGTTGCCGTTAATTCCCCATTATGTCATGAGGCTAATAACGAACTTGGATTTTTGTCATGCAAAAACAAGGCTGAGACCTAGAGAGGCAACGATTAAAGTGTGGGTGAGGACAATGGCGCGGCATAGCTTGTGCGCGAGAGGACCATCGAGCCAACGATGCTAACCAAAAGCATTTGTCGGGACACTTCACTTTACATGTTTTATTTTCATTAAGTTTTATTTAGATAATAATAATAACTTATCTTTTGTTGCATGCATACTCTTTCTTCCCTTGTATGCTTCTATGAAACGTGAGGACGCATTTTTGTTTAACTGTGGGGGGAATTAGGTAGTTTAGTTTAAATTTTAATTTTACTAAAGTAGCCGAGACATGTATAATTAAACAGCAATGTTAACTACACTATGCACATGAACTCATATCGGAATATTATTACTCGTTCTCCATGTCATCACAAAAAGTGTACTCATATGAATCATTATTGAACTGTGCATAAAGTTTTCAAAATTTTCATAACCTTTTAAGTTGGAATAAACATGCGATGTGGAGATGATAGAAAAGGTTCTAGGAGGAAGTTAACCGGTCGAGGCCTTGTTTTTAGATACATGTTGTTACATGGTTAAAAGAATTCGTGGAGGTTGGTACTTCACAATCTCGGAATCAAAGAGCAGGCTCAGTCGCCCAAGTGCTGAAGGCGAAATCCCAGAAGTGTGACAAGATGGAAAAACAGACTGTCTTCTCTTCAAAGTGTTGAAGGCAAAATCCCAAAATTGTTATTCGAAGGCTGTGATTGGAACCGTTCATGGGAAAAGTAATCAGGACCAGTAAGTTATCAATACAGAAGTAAAGCTTAAAAAGTCAAACCAATGAAAAGAAACCTGGGCGTCACGTTATATTATAAGACAGTCCAAGAATACATAATAGATCGTCAAAGACGAGAGCTCATACCCTCAGGACTCAAACTAATCACGTACCAGAGAAAGCCATCAAATTTAACCATGTAATTGAAATTCAAAGTGGAAATCGATGACTAGGTGCCTAAAGAAGAACTATCTCCCAACCACCCGAATCAATCTGAATTCCAAAGAAAAGGTAACATGAATGTTTTGGAGTTATTTGTACATTGATCAATTCTTATTTATATGAAAACAATAGGTGTTAATACACAGGTGACGCGTAAGATGGCACGCAATGAGCAAGTCGCGCATGAGTACTTATGAGGTATGATTAAGTCCTTAGTGGGGTAGTTTAGGGACGAACAAGAGTAAGTGTAGGGATTTGATAATGCACATTCATACGGTGTTTTATGTCCTTCATACCATACTTGTTTGTATCTTTCTATGTATAAGATTACGCTTTGGGTGTAATTTTGTAATTCAGGAGATATAATGAGCTAAGGATGAATGTGCTTTAAATAAATATTTTTAGAAGCTTATTTCACAAGAAACAAAGGGTAAAGATTTCTAAGGATCTAAGCAGAACGCGGTCGTTTTGACAAGGTGCGCACAACCAAGGTTGCGCACATACACAAGGGTCGCGCGTCGTAGCTTATGATGTCAGCCACGCGGCAAGATGATGTCAGCAAGTGTAGAATATTTCTTATGCGAGATTTTAGGGATAAAGATAGAAATTCAAGATTATATATTTCTTAATTCGAAGTTAGAAACTCTAGAAGCTCCATATAAATATAAAGTATTAGTTGTGTAGTATCGATGCCATATTAGAGATTAGAAGCTGCACTTTTGAGGACGCGCGCAAGCTGTCAGAGCGAGTCGACAACTGAGGCGCTACAAAGGACTGACGCGCGAGATAGAAACTTTCGCTAAGCTTTCCTTTGTTTTTACTGTTCATAATCATTGTTTAGTATACAAACCTTGAGATGTTGAATAAAATTATGTCTTGCTAACTTGCTCTATCAGTTTAAACTTTAACTTGTAAACAATATGTTTTGAGGTGTTGTTCTTAATGCATGACTCGTTTAGTATTAATATTCCAAGCTTATCGCACGATAGCTAGATTAGATAATTAAGCAAATCCTTGAACCACAGACTTAGTTATGAAATTTACTATCTATTGTTAAACTAATCAGATGGACTTGATGGTGAATGATTAGGAGTAATGGCTAGAATAGATAATCGCTACCTTGATCGGATTCGTGGGTTTTAGACTAGATTGAACATTAATATCATATAAACCATGATCGGAATATATGTGTGGATTATTAAGCCCTGAGCGTACCTTAATTCACTTAAACTATTTGTCATAGATCAGTAGCAACTGATGATAAGCATATGTTGATAAGGATGAGTCCGAGCTGATAGCATCTCATATATTATCGAACAACTGTTCTTGTCAGTGCGCCAGTCTTGTCACACGCAACCTTAGTCACGCGTGTGTTGTTTTTAGTTTTATTTTCCATTCAATATTAAATCCAAGTTTTAATTGTTTTCTCTACAGAAGAAGTTACCTTCTCACTGTTCCCTGTGGATTCGATCCCGTACTAATATTAGATATACTAGTGAGGAGTCTGGGATAAGTTTACAGCGTTCAACGACTGTCTGTCACCCCTGCAAGTCAGTTGATAGTAAACATTCCACATGACACATGTTTTGATTTCTTCTCATCGCATCAGTTTATGTTCATCAATAGTTAATATTCATATTTAGGCTCAGTTAATATATTTATCGGGGAAATGGTCAAGATCTTGCTCTACTTTCTTTTAATATATATTTTGATCTAACACGTCAGGGATTAAGACCAGGTACATCAAAGACAGTGGCGGATCTGGGAGGAGTCGGCCAACCCCCTGTCATCAGATCAAAACTAAATACATATTTGACGTAATTGATAATTAGTCTAAAATCTTCATAGCCTTGTGGTTAAAACCTTGGTCAACAGTGAAAGAGATCTACGGTTCGACCTCCTTAAGTAACTTTTTTCAAACAAAAACAATTTTGCTTGTTTTCGGACCCCTTTTAATTCCAAGACTGGATCCGCTACTGATCAAAGATATTTTTACTTCGAGAAGAAACGATGCACCTTTACATAAAATGAAGAAAAAAATACATAAGATTTTAGTAAAAAATGTTGAAACTACGTCATTTTAAATTGAAGTGACTTCATTTTAAATCGCAGTTTTGCTTGTTTTTTGGACCCCTTTTAATCCCAAGGCTGGATCCGCTACTGATCAAAGATATTTTTACTTCGAGATGAAACGATGCAGTTTTACATAAAATGAAGACAAAATACATAAGATTTTAGTAAAAAATGTTGAAACTACGTCGTTTTAAATTGAAGTGACTTCATTTTAAATCGCAGTATTAGCTGCCTACTGCACTAGATAAGGATCTGTAATACAGTCATCTCCATGATTGGTTAATAAGTATGAATTCATTTATTTGTGTTATCATTTTTTTATTTATTAAACCCGCTAGTTGTATATATTATTGCCATGGTATTTGAGCACTATAATTTTATTATATATCTGATATATACATAAACAGGGTTTGATTCTAGTACAAATCACTTTTAAAATAAAAAATTTAAACCAATATGGACAATACGATCCAATAATTCAGTGGATGTATGATATTATGAATAACATCATCACTATTATCAATTAATAGAAGAGCACAAATATCAATTTTTATCTACCTAATAGTTTGGTGCACATTTATATGTGCACATAATTAATTTAAATATGCTTAAAATAATATAGATTAACAAATATGTGTTGTATTATACTTATATAATTAAATTAGGATTAAGTTCTAGAGAAACAATAGTTTTATGTAAGACTGAAGGTCGTAATCTTAGTCATTGATTTAATCAAATCAGCGGTTGAGATTAAAGTTAATTTGTAATAAAATTGGGCGGTTATTTTGCAAAAAATACGGGCGGTTGGTGATTAACAGTTATCAATATCAACCGTTGGATTAATAGAAATCAATGGTTGAGATCAAGTCCTTCGGTCCTACTAAAACATGTATGTCCCCCTAGAACCTTTTCCAATTAAATAAATCAATAATTATTATTTTAAGCTAGGGTAAAATGGAAATGTGAATTGTGGCTTCAAAAAGAAACCATCAATTTACTCCCTTGCGCTTTATATATAGGAAGATATAAATCATTAATGATTTATTAAAGGTGCGGTATAATGTTTTTGAAATAAGTGGAATACAGTATTTAAAAATGCATTAATATATTTTTTGTAAAGTGCATTACGAAGTTTATATTTTTAGTTTTTTTTACAATGTTATGATATTTTGATGCATTTTTGAAATTTCTAGTGATGCGCTTTTTTACAATTTTAAAAAACTGATGCACTTTTAAAATATCTAGTGATACATTTTCGGGTTAATTACGAAAAACCACCCTCATAGTAGGCCATATTCCACGCCACCACCCTTATATAGTAATATTACATTCGCCCACTTTTATAATTACTAACGTTTCCAAAGAACCACCTCAGTTAACGGTAGTTAACGGAGAGGTGGTTAAATGGAAACCAAATTGATTATAAAGGTGGTGAAGTGGACACATATTTATTATAGAGGTGGTGTATTGTAATAAAAATACTATTATTATATTAAAAATTTAATATATTTAACGGAAAATTTGACGGAACAGTGATAGGTGGTTGTTTGGGAACGTCAAATGTTATACGGGTGGTCGAATGTAATATTACAATATAAGGGTGGTGGCGTGGAATATGGCCTATTATGAGGGTGGTCATCTGTAATTAACCCTACATTTTTTATATTGACTAATTTAATTTTTTAAATAAATTATATAAAAATATATGTTAATGCACTTTAAAATAATTCATTTATGAGCTTATTGAGTACATTACTTCTAATTGTTCATTTTAAAATAGATTATGTTTTAAACCTTTTCGTAGATAAACAATAACCGATCCTATTCAAAAATACTTTTTCAACCCACTTTTTTCACATAACCTTATCCCTGATTGTATTATTATCTACTTAAAACATATTTCATATATATCATTATTATATACACAACAAAGTAGATATGTATTATTTCAACTAATATGTGACGTGTAGTTTAGGTAAATTTAGAAAAACACTTATTCTAGTCACGCATCAAACACATTTATAATTTAAGAGACATATGGTCGAATACAAGAGAAGAGGTGATACTTAACTAATTGAGAATTACCAAAATTTGCTCAACATAAAAGGAAATTGGGGGAAATGTAGATTAAAGTTTGTCTTTGGTTTTAACAAGGAAGCAAAAGTAATCAAGGACTTCTACTTCACCCCTACGATAAGGGAGACTTAACACACTCGATTTCCTAGCACAAGTCACAATTAGTTTGAATTCTTATGTCTACGTATCATCCTTCCAAGTTCCACTTTCCCTCCATCCTTGTAGGTTGGATGGCGCACTAAAAGTGTCGATTCTGAAGCGTTTGCTCTATTGAATCATGTGGAATTGAAGTGCTACAACCTCAACCGCTCGCTCTATTAAAGGCACTCAAGCTCAACACCAAACATAGCCTATCACCAAGAGTAATTGTCGCTCTCGCACAAAATTGACTCTCAAAACGACATTGATATAGTTACTACCATCCTAAGGTTCAATCGTCATCAAATCAAAGGATGTTAGCTTTGACACACTCAAGTATTTCGTCAAACACTTAGCATGCATCTTTCTGAATAAGTAACTACAACAATTAAGATCCAACCAAAAAGTAATTCAAATTCAAAGAAAGAGTATACAAACATCATCCAATCCTAGGGAATCCATATGCTCCCCAATCACATGAACAATTACTTTATTATAGTAAAAAGTGTAAACAAAGTAATAAAATGAAAGTCAACAACATGATAACAACAGTAAAGGTAGAAATTCTTAGGAGATTGTCTATCTTCAAGACTTCATCTTCAGTTAATCTACTCTACGATCTCTTGGATTTTTTTAAGTGTATGAATATTTGAACTTTCAAGATCTCTTGCTCGGTCGAGTAGCAATGCTTCCTCTAGGTTGCTCGGCTGAGCAGCCTTGCTACCCAACTTTACTCGCCCGAGCAAGGTTGTTCTTTTGCTCATACATGAAGTATTTGGAAGAGTAAACTCTCTACTCCGTCGAGCAAGATCTTTGTGAGTTTAAGAAATATCAAAATGATGGGTTACTGACGGCACGTCGTTGAGTGCTGCAAATTTATCCCTAGTCTCCTCTTTAGTACAGTCAAGATAAGCAGGGGTCGAATCCACAGGAAACGGTGAGAAGTGATCTTTTATCTTATCTACAACTAAAATTGGGGGTTGTGAGTAAGTAAGCAGATTAAGAAAAGAAGTGTGCAAGTACCACTGGCGCGCAAGTTATAAAAGTGTTGAAAAAACAGAGATGAGCTCGGTTCAGACTTGCCACTATGAAATCTATGTTTATCATTGGTCACTAGAGATATATGATATGATGTCCACGTAAGTTAAGGTCCGGTCAAGGCTTAATAACCTACACATACATTCCGGTCAAAGTCTGTATGAACTATTACCCAATCTAGTCTAATTAACCACGAATCAGGTCAAAGTAGTGATTAACTATTCTAGTGTTACTCCTATCATTCACAGTCACGTACCTCTGATAGTTCAATAATAGATAACATATTGAATAATTAAGTCTGCGGGTCAGGCTTCGCTTAACTATCTACCCTAATTATCATGCAATTAAGCTTAGAGTAATAATACTAAACATATCATGCAATTAAGAACAAGACCTCGAAATATATTATTCATAGATCAAAACCCAAACCGAATTCAGTAAGTTAGCTAGACATACTGAATGTATACATCTCAAGGTTATTGTTTGAACAGCTAAATTAAGAAGAACAAATCTGATTGTCGAGGCTGGTGTGCTCGCGTCAGCAGCTTGTGCGTCTTCTCTCTAAGTCTGGCTCTCGGCTCTAGGGCAGATCGGATGACGGTTCTTGCACGGATGGTTGCTCTTGTCTCTAGCTTTGTATTTACATGCTCCATCAAGGGTTTCCGCAATAAAATAGGCAAGAGAATATCTGGAAATCATCTTTATCTTCTAAAAACTAGCATATGAAATATTCTTGCGCATGATGACGTCATCGCTTTCGGATTTGTCCCTGAATGCTGACGTTATTGCTTTGCCTCTGCGCTACACTTCTCGCGCGCTTCCCTGTTTTTCTGGTTCTTGTCATCTTTGTTCTTGCTAAGGAATTCAGCTTTTCGTGTTGCACTTTTATTCTAACTTCTCTGATCAACCTGAAATACAAAACTACACCAAAAGCGTAATTTTATACTTAAAATGTTAGAAATACATGTAGTGTAAAGGACCTAAAACAGCAATCAAAAGTGCCTTATCAGTTACTCGGCCGAGTAGTCCTGCTAGCACATCGCTGCTCGGTCGAATAGTCTCCATGCTAGTCAGCTCCATGTGGACTTGCTTAATACATGCTCTATTCAGCCCTCTTATGCTTTACTCGGACGAGTAGTGCTCCTTAGGCCTCGTTTATGCACTTTTGTCTCAAATTTGCTATCGTTTATACTTAATAGTTCCATAGTTCTACTTCTTGAAATTAACCTGAAATAAGCATAAAAGATATCTATTCTTTCACAAAGTACTCGAAAACAAACAAGAATCAAAGGTAGGATGCGTATAAATAGTAGTATATTTGCACGCTATCAATATGCGCAATATATATGTGCACGAAATCACTATTTTATTTAAGGGCAGTGCTATGAGTAGAGATTATTGATGTTAACGAAGGTTATTTTACAAAATTACCCTTCTATTAAAGGTAAGATAAATTAAATGTTTGAGGGGAGTGATAATTTCGAGTTTGAAATTACGCAAGTAATCAAAAATCTCCTCGAATATCACGGAGCCTAAAAATAGGGAGTTTTGGGGGCATTTCAGTAAAACATTATTCATAAGCACCGATAATCGGCATGTACGGGATATCTCTTTATATAAAGTGTATGTTGTATGAGTTTGACTTTTCAAACAAGAAAATATCCTTGTGTATTATTTAATGTCTTTTCCATTTATATTTATTAATATCATACTCCCTAACACTACGCCAGAAAAACCCCTTACGCGACGGAACCTAAATAGTCGCGTAACTAGGGTATTGGTCGCATCATGACTTATGTGACGTGCAGTCAGTCGCTTAAGGTAAGTCGCATTAACTCTGTCGCGTAACTTCTACATGACTAACACAAAGTACATTGGTCGCGTATATTCTGCATTTTTACAACATAACATAAAGTTGTCGCATAAGTTTTAATCAAATATGATTGCATTTAAGGGGCATGGTTATCATTTGTTGCTTAAACTGGATTATTTACATTTAAATACCATTTTTATGCTCAGTAATTAAATTTATAATACAATAAGAAGACAAAATCTACTCAACAGTTACGTAACATAATTTGTCTTATTTTCCAACCAAATTCAGCATATACATAACAAGTTTCAACAACTAGCAAATATGGGTACATAGATCATAAAGCCTAAATAGTATATGCATCCACTTCGAGTTCCATTTTATGCCATGAGTAGCACCCCCAACAATCTTGATCTTGTTTTTCCAACTCAATGGCACTATGTTCACCATTTATCTACAAAAAATATACAAGTTTATATTGAATCAACATCAAGAATTATGTTGCAACCTTCAAGAATGGTCTATTTACTAAATAAATAACGTCTTGACTTACTTGTGTAATGAATTCAAAATTGATGAACGGATGTGGTGCTTGCAAAAGAGTAGCTAGCTAAGTGAGTTGAAGGTTAGAAATATGAAGATTTTTGTATGATATGAGAAGATGGAATTAAGAGTTCAAATCAAAAACTAAGAAACAAAAGATTTGAAGTTGTGAGATGATGAAATTTTGTGTTTTGAGTTGCTAAATGAGTTCTCTCGAAATGAAATATTAGGCAAATGAAATTTACTCCCGCCTGAAATTATAATTCCGCCTAAAATTTTTGAACCCCCCTTAAATTTCATATCTTATGTGACTAACTTATTCATTGTTAGTCGTAAACAACCTAAGACATTCAAAACCCGCGTAAATTTTCACATCCTATTTAACTAACTTACTCATTGTTAATCACGCAGCGCCTGAAATTTTCACCCCGCCTGAAATTGCCACATCTAATGTGACTAACTTTATCAATGTTAGTCGTAAAAAATTACAACCTTTTAAAATATAAATTGTACATGGTATAATCTCTATTGCATAATAGTAGTAACTAATACAAGTAATGAATAGATCATAAACAATGCTAAAATTCATACAACTGACATCTACATAATTAATTAACACAAATATCTAGAATATTTAATTAAGATATTTATATAACACAAACACCATGTATAAATGTACAATGTGTTTAGAATTCCATAATATACATTAAACCTAACATATATATTGTGACATACCTCTAATTTGGACCTACAAGATGATGTTGATTAGGCACTTTTGTATGCTCTTTTAAGTCCTTTACACTGCTTAGATTTCTAACATATTCAGTATAAGATTACGCTTTTGGTGTAGTTTTGTATCTCAGGTTTATCAGGAGAGTTAGAACAAAAGTGCAACAAGAAGACCGAATCTCGGAACAAAGAACAACGAAGTTGACGATAGCTGGAAACCAACAAGCGCGCAAGAAGTGTAGCGCGTGAGTATGAGTCGCGCAGAGCAGAGGAAGCAATGACGTCAGCAACCAGCGACAAATTCGGAGCGATGATGTCATCACGCGCAAAGAATATTTGTAAGTCTGGATTTTAGAGATAAAGATATTTCCAAGGCTGATTTTTAGAGATAAGAATGATTTCCAATATATTTTCTTGCCTACTTTCTCGTGGAAACCCTAGAAGGCAAGAGTATAAATACAAAGCATGAAGGAAATCACAAGTGTGTGGAGAGCCGCCCAAGCCGGAAAAGAGAGATCTGTGCGCGCAGCCTTGCACCGCAGACTTAGTTATAGAATCTATTATCTATAGTTGAACTATCAGAGGTACGTGACCGTGAATGATAGGAGTGACGCTAGAATAGTTAATCACTACTTTGACCGGATTCGTGGTTAATTAGACTAGACCGAGTAATAATATCATACGGACTTTGACCAGAATGTATGTGTAGGTTATTAAGCCTTGACTACACCTTAACTTACGTGGACATTATGTCATGTATCTTTAGTGACCAATGATAAGCATGGAATTCATAGTGATGAATCTGAACCGAGCTCATCTCTGTTTTTGTTAACACTTTTCATAACTGCTTTCTGATCGCGCGCCAGTACTACTTGCGCAACTGTTTTCTTTCGTTTACTCGCTTTACTCACAAACCCCAAGTTTTAATTTGTAGATAAAAGATGACTTCTCACCGTTCCCTGTGGATTCGACCCCTGCTTGCCTAGACTATACTAAGGAGGAGAGGGATAAATTTGCAGCACTCAACGACGTGCCGTCAAATTTTGGCGCCGTTGCCGGGGAAAGCGTCAAGAGAAGTTTTCTTTTCTTTTCTTTGTGTACTTATTTTTTTATTTACTTTCTGTTCTCTTATATAAAAAATCCAAAAAATTTAGTTACGTTTAATTTAGCTGTTGTTTTCGTCTTTATATGGAGCTAGTGGTGAGAATAGTGTAATCGGTAGAAGAATAGAAACCCCAGACGCGCCAGTGCGCAACACTGATAACATTTTTGCTCGCCTACACCCTGCTGAACTGAATGAACTGAACGTGATCAGAAGAGAAGTACAGAGATATCTAGAGTTCAGAATGGCTGCTGAAGCGCAGAGGAACGACAATCAGCTTCAGAACAATATGGATGTACACGCGCCACTACCTGTCGCGCACGTACCTGCTCAGCCAGTGGCGCGACGCACCATCAAGGAGATGTCTGCTCCTCAAGCAGTCAATCAATCTTGGTGCATCGTGCTACCTCCGGACGGTCACTTTGAGTTACGGACCCAGCTAGTGCACTACATACCAAAGTTCCATGGTATGGCCAGTGAGAATCCGGTAAAGCACGTGAGAGAGTTCGCGGCCATCTGCGAAAACATGAGGAATGGGAACGAGGATCGAGAGTTACTGAAGTTGAGAGCTTTCCCATTCTCATTGTGTGATTCAGCTAGACAATGGCTAGTGGGGCTAGCACCGGGATCAATAAGGACATGGCCCGAGTTGTAGGAAAGAATTTTGGATAAATTCTATCCTGCGACCAAGGTCTCATTACTCAGAAGGGAGCTAGCCGCACTTACGCAGCTACACGGGGAGTCATTATCTGAATACTATGAGCGGTTCAGGGAACTAGAAGCAAACTACTATAATAATGGACTTCCCCAACACGTGTTGATAGAGAATTTCGTCAACGGATTAACTGAGATGGAACTCAGGTTGCTGAATGCTTGCGCAGGAGGCAATGTGAGGAATATGTATCCGGAGGACGTGTGGTAACTGATAGAGGACACCGCGGACCAAGTCAGATATCAGGTATCTTTAGAGAACAACCGCACGCGATCTTTGCATCAAGTGGATGTAACCAGCGAAATAAAAGAACCGAAGGATATGATGCAAAGATTGATGATGAAGCTGAGCGCTAATATCATATTGTGTGAGTTCTGTCACGCAACAAAACATCAGACCGACGCATGTCCCACCCTGTTCGAGGAACAAGCTGATGTAAACGCCATTGGAGGGTGGAACAATGGAGAAGCTAGGCAAGGACAGCCTAAGTTTGGGTTAGCTGAGAACGGATTCAGTTGGAAAGCCAAGCAGAATTTCAGGAGACCGCGTGCTGACTGGTGCGCGCAACCTAATGCTTCCACTGGCGCGCGACCTTACGCACCAGCTGCTTCCTATAACCCGCCGCACAGACGCGCTGAAGGGCCAGTGCAGAATACTCAGCAACTGAGAAGGTCATTGGAAGACATTGTGGGTCAGTTAGCCGAGACTGTACGAAGGAATGAAGAATAGAATGACAAGCGGTTTAAACTGATAGAAAACCAGCTCACTCAGATTGCCACTGCCGTGAACGAGTTGAAAGCTAGTGATGGCAATCTGCCCTCTCAGGTAATTCAGAACCCGAAGGGAGGTGTCAATATGGTTAAGGTAGACGCGCCACAACCAGTTGACAAGCGTGCTACTGATGGCGCAGCAGAGCCGATTCAAAATGTAGTCATCGCACCAGTTTTCACACACGTCATTAATGACGCAATAGAGCAGGATGACAAGATCATGTTAAATGACTTCCAGGCTAGTCTGAAATTGTGTTTGGCTCCGTACTTACCAGAGAAACTTGCTGATCCCGGAACTTTCACGATTCCATACACGATAGGTAACACATTTGCGAGCGAGTGCATGCTTGATTTAGGTGCCTCGATAAATTTATTACCCTATTCGTTGTACTCGATGTCATCTATGGGACCGCTGAAACCTGCTGAGTTCGAACTACTTCTTGCGGACAACTCACGGACTGAAGCGAAGGGTAAAATAAAAGATGTGTTAACACATGTCGGTGGACTCAAGTTCTTGACAGACTATTATGCAGTCGACATGGACAAACCGAACACTCCAGCAAAGGAAACTGTTTTGCTCGGCCGACCGTTAATGAGAACTGCGCACGCTTGCATTGACGTCGGTAACGGTATTGTGACACTACAAGATAAGAAACGTAAGATCAGATTAGATGTCACAAACCAAATCAGGTTATCCGATGATCCAATTGTTGAAATTCAATTTACATTCAGAGACAAGGTAACCAACCTGAGGGAGACACATTCTAACACCTCGCACGCCAATTAGAAAAAGACACCTATGGCGCGCCAGTATAAGCCACCTGATAAGAGGAGCAGAGAGCGAGGTCACACCCAATACGATACATTTGACCAGCATAGGAATGCAGAGAAGGTGCGCCAGATGGTTTTACAGAACAGAGCCGCGCGAATGAACGGCGCCCGAGAAGTTACTCGTGCACAAATTGGCGCATCAGAAGAGCGCACCGAGCAAAATTTTGCATATTCTGTTTCTCTCCCTTCAGATCATATAAATTATATCCTATCTATTGATACTGACACACTTGTTTTTTTGCCATGTAGAGATAATGAAGTTGAGGAATTAGGCAAAAGCTCAAGTGTGGGAGAGGAAGCCCGTGCGCCTTAATCTGCACAACTTGTGTCGAGTTAACGACGTTAAACAAAACATTCGTCGAGAGGTACCCTTATAACCTTAACTTAGTTTTATTTTCGTGTTTGTATGTGTGTGTTTTAGTTTTAGTTTAGTTTTAGTTTTAGTTTTAGTTTTAGTTTTTGTTTTTTGTTTAGTTTTAGTTTGGGTTAATTACGAAAAACCACCCTCATAATAGGCCATATTCCACGCCACCACCCTTATATTGTTATATTACATTCGACCACCCGTATAATTACTAACGTTCCCAAACAACCACCTATCACTGTTCCGTCAAATTTTCCGTTAAATATATTAAATTTTAATATAATAATAGTATTTTTATTACAATACACCACCTCTATAACAAATATGTGTCCACTTCACCACCTTTATAATCAATTTGGTTTTCATTTAACCACCTCTCCGTTAACTGCCGTTAACTGAGGTGGTTCTTTGGAAACGTTAGTAATTATAAAGGTGGTCGAATGTAATATTACAATATAGAGGTGGTGGCGTGGAATATGGCCTATTATGCGGGTGGTCATTGACGTGTAGTTTTTAGTGGAAGTTTTAATGTCCTAACACGGCAAACAAAATTTATATCTAGGAGACCTAGAGTCGAATCCCTAGAGATGAGTAAGAATTGATTGACTAGTTTATACTACTTAAGAGATGCCTAAAGAAAAGTTTGGGGGGAATTTGTGAAAGGTTATGATATTTTGAAGGATTAAAATGCAAACTAAAGGTGATCAAGGATCTATGGACCCTAGGCTATAGCATATAAGGTGATGACAATCAATCATGCAACATTTAATGAATAGAAAATGATTAGACTAGTTTATTTATGAACATTAATCCTAAGTTCAACTTTCATTGCATGTTAGGACTAAGAGGTTCATCTAAATGGAGGCCTCAATCTTTCAATATGTTGGCTCTCCCTTAGGTAATGGACTCTTCCTCAATCTTTCAATATGTTGGAAGAGTTACCATAACCTAGATTAAGTAAACTAGTCATCTAACTCAATCCTACACTTTCATGTCAAGATCAAAGTAGATTATTCATGCAAGGCTAACTAATCAACTCTATATCAACTTTCATTGCACATATCATTGATTAGGTTCAATTAATTACACTTAAGCATTTTAACAAACACTTAATGTGCAACATTTAATAGATGTAGCCAATACACAAAATTCATATCAAAATTCATTGCATAACAAATTAATCATCATCCAAATACATGCATCCAACCTAGGGATCCATAGGATCCCTAACCAATCACTACTCACTACTCATACTAGAAATGAAATCAACAATAGAAATGTATGGAAACATGAAATAAATTGCAAACTAGAGTAGATTGGAAGGTGTTGATGCTTGATCTTCACTCCAAAGTCTTCAATTCCACACAAAAGCTCTTGATCTTCAAAAATCGAAATTCTAGGGTTGCTGGTCAAAGTCCGAAGTCAAGGCCTCCAAAGGCCAAAGGCTCCGAGTTTGAAATGTCCAAAAAGCTTATATACTCGGTGGTCCTATGCCCCGCAAATCTGATCTCGGCCGAGCAGAATAATTGGGGCAAAATCTGCTCGGCCGAGTACAATTTCCTCTACCCGAGCAGCTTTGAATAATGCATGGTGAAGTCCCTCGGCAGATCAATTTAGCTCGGCAGGGGTCTTTTTGCTCGGCCAAGCAGAGGTTTGCTCGGCCCTAGGAAATACTTCTGAGCAATCTTATATCAATCCTTGTTGACTCCTAGGCCGAGCAGAATGTTTCACTCGCCCGAGTAGAATTCTTTTTGGTCTCTTCATATATGATCCCCTGCTCTGGTCGGGCGAGCGAAACTTCCATGGCCGAGCAGATCATGTTGTGCATCATCCGAGGAGTGCTTTCATGCTTGGTCGCCGAGCAGATTGTGCATGGGAAATTCTGCTCGGCCCAGGTGATTCCTGGTCACCTTGGGTCAATTTCCTCGGCTGAGTTGATCTGCTCGCCTCTCTCTGAGACCTGCTCGGTTGGCTTTGGTAATTGCTCGGTAGAGTAAAATCTCCTCTTGGGCACTTGACTTGAATTTTTATCCACCTTGCTCTATTTTGTTCTTTGAACTCTCTTTGATAAACTTTGAATAAAATCTGCAGAAAATACAAAAGAGTATCAAATTCTTCACAAAATAATCGAAAACTAGCAAGAATCAAGCATAAGGAGTGTACAAATACTTGCGAATTTGCACACTTATCAGTCATCTGTAATATTGGTGCATCAATTGTACAGTAGAATATCCAGATCTAGATCAGTAGCAACATTGTATGAGACTATTAAATAACATGTTCTAATTTAATGAATTATGTTCTTGTTAAAAAATCTATGCTTTGCTATTTGCTTGACCAAGCCTAGCGGTGAAATTGAGTTAATATGAATTGCATGATACTTTGTTAGATTGCCATAGTAGCAAAGCCTAGCGGTGGAACTATTGTGATATTTGAATTAGGTAATTGTTACATCTGTTTGAGACTCTAGCGGGTAATAGGAGATAGAACTAAAATTAGGTAAGATCTCTAGTGGGACGATCTGATTAGAACAATTATATTCGCTGGTTTGATGCATGTCAATTCAATGATTACAAGTTGTAACAAGATTTCCTGAACTGTGTTTCTCATTAATTAGTAAAACCTTAAGTTATCATTCACTCTCACGGAACCCCCCTTTAGGATTAGGATTAGCTAGAGTACGTTCTCTTGAGTTCAACCATACTTACGACTATACTAGTGTTTAGTAGATTTGTGATAATGCACGTTCATAATATGATTTGTGCTCTTTACACTATGCTTGTTTGTATCAGTTAATGTATAAGATTACGCTTTTCGTGTAGTTTTATATTTTAGGTAAATTTGGATGCTAAGGATGAATGTGCGTTTAAAGACAGAAGTTTATAAACCTTAATCCTCATCAGAAATAAAGAAGAGACATACAAGAAGATAGTAGTGTAGATGGGTCACGCATCTTTGGGCCGATGATGTCAGCAGACAGATATCGCAAGGTGATGACGTCAGCCACCCGCAGAAAGATTTCCTATTCTGAAACTTAGAGATAATAATGGATTTCAAAGATTCTCTCTTACCTATTTTGATCTGGAAACCCTAGGAGAGTATTACTATAAATAGAATGCTTGAGGAGATCACTAAGAGAGCCGAAACGAAGAAATAATTACACAAGCTGCCGGAGAAACCAGACATTGACGCGTGAGGAAGGGGTGACGCACCAAGTCCAGATTACTCACGCAGATTCTTCTTGTTTACTGATCACTTGTTGTTTCTTATACAAATTTGAGATGTCTACATTTAGCATGTCTAGCTAACTTATTGATTCAGTTTAGACTTTGAACTATGAATGTTATGTTTTGAGGTTTTATTCTTAATACATGATTTGTTTAGTATTCATACTCGGAGCTTATTTGTTTAGTATTAATACACGCAAATTCTTCTTGTTTACTGATCACTTGTTGTTTCATATACAAATTTGAGATGTCTACATTTAACTTGTCTAGCTAACTTATTGATTCAGTTTAGACTTTGAACTATGAATGATATGTTTTGAGGTTTTATTCTTAATACTTGATTTGTTTAGTATTAATACTCGGAGCTTATTTGCATGATTGCTAGATAATTAAGCGAAGCCTTTACCCGCGGATTTGATTATAGAATCTATTATCTATTGTTAAACTAATCAAATGAACTTTACGGTGAATGATTAAGAGTAACAGATAGCTTAGATAACCACTACCTTTACCAGATTCGTGGTTGTTTGAGCTACGTTGAGTGTTGATATCATATAAACCTTCACCGGAATATATGTGTGGGTTATTAAGCCTTTACAGGACCTTAATTCACGTAGACTATTAATCATAGACCATTAGTAACCGAGGATAAACATAAATTCATAGGAATAAGTCTAAGCTGATCTCATCTCATATAATTGTCAAGCAACTCATATTCAGCACACTAGTCACGTGTCTGTGTGCTTGCGCTTGTGACTTTCGATATAATAATCACTCACAATTCCCAGTCCTTTGTAGTTTTACAGACTAAGAATACTTCTCACCGTTCCCTGTGGGATTAACCCCTTGCTTGCCTTACTATAGTGAGGAGGAGTCTAGGGACTAATTTGCAGCACACAACGATGTGCCGCCAATTTGTAAATAAAGATTTGCAGTATAAATGACGCGCTGTCAAAGAACTCAACGAAAAGAAGACAAGTCAATACCAGATGATGTAACTTCAGGTACTTTCAACTTATCCAAAATACAAAAGTTCCCTGCCTACAGCCTATCTCTATCAACTTCTTTGAATGGGATCATGCACGTAACAAAAAAGAATAAGAAAAAAAATTAGTAACCTAGAGTCACGAAAACATCATCTCTTGTAACTGATTTTCTTAAAAAAACCTTATTTTGTCTATTTAAAAAACTTTTCAGCATCCAATTTCAGAGCAGCATTCATACTTGGCATCCGGAAGTTGGTTAAAAAAGGGATGGATGGGTTGGGCACAAGGATATTTTTGTAAAAAACATAGAAAAGGATGTGTGATGAAGCAAACTCTAAATCTACCTTTCATATGTCTGTTAGTATATGTTATAAAAAAAGTAGTCTTAATTGCGCATCTAAGCCAAGTTCCTATGCATCAAAATCAACAAAGGTCTCATTCATCTCTCTAGATTTTCTATGAGAGCTTTTCGTGTGGGTGTTCTTTAAGTGTTCCGTTTGGGTTAGCATTAGAGCTTCGTTTTAGTTAAAAGCTGGTGAAGGTATTCTTTCTGGGTCATGGAGGAGTTTAGGGCGGGGACATGGGTTTGGTGAGTAATCTGGAGGTGTTGAGAGAGAAGTTTTAGGGGAAGTTTTGTGTCACTGTGAAGGATACATTATGGGAGAAGGAGGCGGAGAAGCTGAAGTGAGCGGTAGTGCTGAAGCCTTTAATGATGAAAAGTTTCACGCCCCAAGTGTTCAAAAAAGTCATGACCAGAGCGTGGGGG
Source organism: Sedum album (assembly GCA_006409495.1). Classification (NCBI taxonomy): domain Eukaryota; kingdom Viridiplantae; phylum Streptophyta; class Magnoliopsida; order Saxifragales; family Crassulaceae; genus Sedum; species Sedum album. Next base: position 4,282 of record QZGG01001955.1, on the reverse strand, counting down.
ATGCCAAATGGAACGGAGTTTTCTAAGATTGAGGATGGTCGGTTCCTTGTGAGATTTGACTATCGTCAAAAAATGATGAAAGTGCTGGAGGAAGGACCGTGGAGCTTTCTTAGGGCGGTTGTGTTGGTCAGAAGGTGGGAAGTAGAGAACGGCCAGGAGGGGGCGATTAACAATCTACTACAATGGGTAGTATTTTAAAAGGCTTATATGAGATATAAGATTAACGTAGATGTTACAAAGCCATTATTGCCTGGAGTATTTTTGAGGTGTCAGAATGGAAAGCAACAATGGTTAGCTTTCAAATATGAAAGGTTGCCATAAGTTTGTTATAAGTGTGGATTGCTGATCCATGAAACGAATATATGTAAAATGATAGAGAATACTAGAGAGCATGGAGTTTGGTTGAGAGCAGAGTCGGCGGTGGTGGCGCCACCAGACTTGTGGCGGATATGACAGAGGGAATGAACGAGGGGGTGCGCAAAGGAGCTGAGGTGGAAACGGACGAAGGTATAAACGAAAGTTTGTTGAGCTTAGGTGAAAATAGAAATATTGGATATAAAAGAAAGGAATTACAGAGTATCAGACTGAGAGAGATTATAGATAGGATGAGGCAGGTGTCAGATATACAAGTAGGGCGAGTGGAAAAGGGGAAAGGTGTGGCAGTCTGTGAGACTGCAATGACAGCGCAAGGGGTGCAAGTGGCAATGGTAGGGTCCATAATATGTAATGGTGTGGTATTGGGCTCGTAGTTACTAGACCCAACTGCCCGATTAACACAAGGTAGAGGAGTAGTATGGATCGAGGCTGGTGGAAATAGAAAGAGGGCTAAAGAGAGTGTGGTCGAAGTCAAGCATAAACCGTTGAAACGAGCATTAAATGGGGATGGTAGGAAAAAGGCAAGGAAAGATGATGAATCAAAAGCAGGGCGGTGGTGGTATTATGGCGGAGGTAGATTAAACCTTGGGTGAAATGCTATCGGCGGAGATCGCGAGTCGATCTCGCCGAACGACATGAAAATCAAATGTTGGAACTGCATGGGGCTGGGAGGGCCATCTGCAGTTTGGAGGGTGAAGGACATGAATGTCTTATCGCCCGAGTATTGTGGCCTTGATAGAAACAAAGGTGAAAGTCTCGATATGGAACTCGCTTAGGGTTCAACTAGGTTTCTTAAATTGTTTTACAGTTGATCGAATTGGGTTGTCAGTTGGATTAGCGGTGTTATGGAATGAAGAAACCGATATTGGAATAAAAAAATTTTTGCGAGGGCATATCGATATGTGGATCCAAGGAGAGAGGAGCTTCAAGGTGACAATTTTCTATGGCCATCCGGTTGGGAATTTGCGAAAAGGTAGTTGAAATTTGCTAAGAGAGCGAAGAGGGATCAAGGGAGAGGCACGGGCATTGATGGTTGACTTTAATGAAACGCTTTTTGATGGGGAAGCGGTGGGGGCAGACCGAGAGATCGGGGAAGAATGAGAGTATTTTGGGAAGTAGTACATGATTGTGGGGTGTTTAATGTGGGTTTCGATGGCTTTTCGTTTACTTACTCTAAGCGACGTAAAGCGCATAAGGAGATTCGAGTTTGTCTAGACCGGGTTTTGGCCACAAATGGACGGAGGGAGATATTTTCGGGGAGTAGGGTGGTTCATGGTTCACCTTATATCTCTGACCATAATCCCCTTGTTATTTGGTTGCATGGGGAGGTGAGGTGAGGGCATCGACTTCAAAGTAATTTAGATTTGAAGCCATGTGGTGTTCTCATCTGGAATTTATGGCGACTGTTGAAGAGGTATGGGTTGATATAAAGAATGCTGGTGGGGATTTTTTAGTTATGCTCCAAAGGTGTGCACAAAACTGGGTGAGTGGAATAAGTTAAGGTTCGGGCATGTTCAAAATTCTATTCGACAATTGAGAGCTAAATTAGATAGTTTGCAGACTTTGTTTTGAACCCATGATGTTTGTGAGAAAGAAAGTGAGATTGTCAAACAGCTGGATGACTGGTTGTGGAGGGAAGAGGTAATGTGGCGCCAGCGATCACGAATTCAGTGGATTAGGGAGGGTGATCATAACTCGGCCTATTTTCATGCAAAGCTTCACAGAGCAAGAAGGTTAATGTGATATTAGGCCCTAGAGGGAATAATGGTGCTATGTATAGGACTAATGAAGAGATGATTCAAGTGGCTGAACATTACTTTAAAGAGATCTTTACTTTAAAGCTGGACGAAGGGGCTATTAATTGGCAAGAAGCTCTGAGAAGAGTTGATCGGAAAGTTACAAAGGAAATGAATGAGAGGTTGCTTTTTCCGGTGGTGGAGGATGATGTAATGCAAGCAATATATTGGATGGCTCCAACAAAGGCTCCAGCTATGGATTGGGTATCTGGCATTGTTTTATCAAAAAAATTGGAGATTTGTGAAGGGAGAGGTGTCTCTTGCAAAAAAAGGAGTAGATGAGTTGAAGCACTTTCGGCCAATAAGTTTGTGCAATGTTGTGATGAGGATTGAGTCAAAGATCTTGGCCAAATTGAAGGGGGTATTAGATTTAACTCTATCGGAAGGACCAAAGTGCTTTTATACCTGAAAGACTAAAATCAGACAATATATTGCATGCTCATGAGATGTCTCACTGCATTAAGTCGCGTAAGGGGAGTGGGACTGCATATATATCACTAAAGCTAGATATGTGTAATGCCTATGACAAAATGGAGTGGGTATTTATGGAGGCAATGCTACTAAAGTTAGGCTTTGCAGGGGAGTGGGTGGATACAATTATGAAGTGTTTGCGATCAGTAACATATGTGGTGCAAGTGAATCAACAGTTATCAAACGTTATTATGCCGTCAAGGGGTTTAAGGCTAGGCGATCCACTCTCGCCTTATCTATTCATTTTGGGCTCGGAATGGTTATCACAGTCTCTGCAAAAGGAGTTGGGAGAGAACCGGATTAAGGGGATAGGATTAATAGATTTTGCCCTATGGTGTCTCATTCATTGTTTGCCGATGACAACATGATTTTTTGCTAGGCAGATAAGGAGGAGGTGAGGCATGTGAAAAGGGTGTTGTTGAGTATGAAGGATTATCAGGTCAACAAGTGAGTCAGGAGAAATCAAAAGTTGTGTGTAGCCCGAATATTAGTAAAGATCGGCGGGTGGAAATAGAGGTCATCCTAGGGGTGCAATCGGTAGAAAAACATGAGTTATACTTAGGTCTTCCAAAATAATTGGCATGAAGAAAACAAAAGTTTTCAGGGAGATAGAGGAGAAAGCCGTAAGGAAGATCATGAGTTGGAATACTAAACTTTTGTCCATGGCAGGTAGGGAGGTGCTGGTGAAAGCTGTACTTATGTCAATGTCGTAGTAAAGGATGATGTGTTACAAGCTACTGTTGTCGTTATGCGAAAAGCTTCAAAAATGGCGATCAGATTTTGGTGGGTAGATGGAGGGAGCACAAGGAGTAATCATTGGATTAATCGAGATATTCTTATAAGGCAAAATCAGATGGAGGAATAGGGTTTCGAATATTAGATTACTCAATGATGCTTTTGTAGTCAAGCAGGCTTAGCGGGTTCTGGCCAAACCTGATTTGCTTTTGAGCAGGGTGTTGAAAAGTTGTATTTTCCCCAAAATGGGATTATGGAGGTAAGGGTGGGTGCTAGGCCCTCGCATGCTTCGCGTGGGATATGGAAGGCTCTGCATTGGTTGAGGGAGGGAACTAAGGTTGGGGATGGTGCGGCTGACCCGATATGGAAACTCGATAGCTTAAGAATTTTCTGAATTAAATCAATGTATAAGCATATGCTAATCCAAACGAGGCAAGAGCATCATGATCATGGTGAACAGTCCAATGCAGATAGTATTCAGGCTTGGTTGCAGAAGGTGTGGAAGGCTAATATCTCAAATAGGATTAAACTAATGGCTTGGCGACGATACCACGATGCTTTCTTCGATGCAATAAACTTGAGGAAGAGAGGATGTGAGGCGATACAATTATGTATTTTTTGTGGGTATGAAGGGGGATCAGCGTTACATATAGTTCAGGTGTGTTGAAGGGCGAAAGTATTTTGGAACAAAGTGGGTACTGACAGGTGTTTTCTGGGGAATGGGGGACATCTACTAATTGGTTGTTCCATTGTGCCCAGATTTATGATGTGCAGGGGTTTAAAAAAATCTTGATAGGCGTATGGTTATTGTGGATATTGAGACATGCAGCAGTCTTTGAACTTAGAAAATATAGCCCATAGAAGAATTGAGTGCTAAGCTTGGCTCCGCAATGTATTAGTATGAG
>QZGG01001954.1:0-49018 GCA_006409495.1 Sedum album | reverse complement strand
GCCTTAACTTTCATACCAGTCTGATTTTCTTCTAATAATTTCAAATCCTTAAATTTAACTAAGGCTTCATCTTTAGTCTTAAGCACAAAAGTCCACACCATGCGAGAATAATCATCTACTAAAGACAGAAAATATTTCCCTCCCCCATGTGACACATAATTCTCAGGCCCCCACAAATCAGCGTGTATATACTCTAATATATTCTTAGAATAATGTTTACCAGGTGCAAAACTCATCCTATGTTGCTTAGCAAGCACACAACATTCACAAAATGGCAATTCAGTGTTAAATGATTTACTAAACACTCCTTGTTTTATTAACTCATGCAGTCCTTTGGAACTATATGCCCTAGTCTTAAGTGCCATACTAGACTATCATCAGACGCAGCAGACAAAGCATTACAGCAAGCACCATTAAGAACATACAGTCCAGACATTTTCACACCAGAAAACACTAGTTTACCATTCCTATAGACATGCATACTACCATTTTTAATCACACTGTTGCAACCAGCATCATCTAATGCACCCAAAGAAATCAGATTTCTTTTAAGACCTGGGATATATCTAACCTTAGTTAATGTCACAGTTTTATCATGCAATTTCAGCTTAATAGAGCCTATACCATGCACACTACAAACATTATCATTTCCCATGTACACATGCTCATTCGATAATTCAGAAAAGTCATCAAACCATGACCTATTAGGACACATATGAAAACTACATCCTGAATCTAACACCCAAGGTTCAGACAAGCACTCATCAGACACAGCAAGCACCTCATTACATTCAGCAGCAGCAGTAGCTAAATTATTATCCTTAGCATTTTCAGTCTTAGCTCTATTTTGCCACTTGTAACAGTTCTTTTTAAGATGACCAGTTTTACCACAATAATAGCATTTCCTAGTCTCTTTTTGACTCTTACTATCCTTTTTCTGATCACCCTTAACCTTAGATGTATCATTATTGCTAGCAGACTTGTTCTTATTATTATTACTATTATTTTTACCCTTGTTTTTAACAAACAATCCTGAATCACCCTTAATCTTTAACTCTCTCTCCCTAGTTTTCAAAGCAGCACACAGAATATCATAACTAGGCAAAGTCCCAGTATATTGAAAAGCATTCTTAACAGGCTGATAAGAACTAGGCAAAGAATTCATCAATATCATCACAATACTTTTCTCATCAAGAGCATATTCAGTATCATTCAACAACAAAGTCATACGCAGCAACTCATCAAGATTTCATCTATATTCTTAGAACTATCCATCTTAAAAGCAAACACCGAAGCCTTAAGATATCCTAAATTAGGTACTTGCTGAATGGAAAAAAGAGTGCCTAACCTTTTCCACAGCCCAAGGGCTGTTTTCTCAGTGCTCACTTTCCTTAAGACGTGATCCGCAAGGTTCAGCACCAGCAGGTTGTAGGCTTCTCGATTGATCTCAGCCTTCCTCTTTTTCTGATCATCCGACCACTTGGAGTCATCCTCATCCAAGGCTTCCAATACCTTGTGATGGGAGAGCAGCGCCTGGATCTTGATGCTCCAGACTCCAAAGTCACTCTTCCCATCGTAAGAATACACTTCCAGCCTTGTCGACATTTTCTCGCAAGAAAACAAGAAACAAAGAAATTGATCAGTGAAGTGATAATTCACAAGAATCAGAATCTTTTAACACTAATGCGGCTCTGATACCACTGTAGTAATTCTATAACCAAGAACTACTGTCCTAGTGACTGATATTCACTAGCAATACACTGATCTAGCTTAACAATACCAAACACTAATCAGACTAATATTCAAGCCTAAATCAGTGATAGATATCAATAGATGCAGTAAAATAAAAACAGAACAATTATACCGTGGTTATATGCTCGAATGAGCTTTACTCTACGTTGAGCTCGGAGGCTCGGTTAATCCACTATACTCCGGTGAGACTCCGGTAAGTCTTTACACGTACAAGCGTAGATAACAGTCAAACAACCTTGACTGAGCCTTCCTATCAACCCTCCCTGCAATCTCTCCGATTACAATATCAATTCTCAATCAAGACTGAAACTAGGATCAAAAGAAAGCTCGTAACACGCTCTACAAATTTGCCTCTTGCCTCACACTCATACACTCTCTCAATCAACCAGAAATTAACCAAGAACCAAAAATGTGCAGCAAACCCTAAAATCATCGTTTGAAGAAGGAGATGTGAAAACTTGTGTTCTCTTTCTTGAAGTGATGCTTAAATAGCATAGTCCATGACCCTTGGATCAAATCCTTATCAACGACTCAAATGACTTGTGCTTTCTCACAAGGATTGGGCCTCCTTTTAACCAGCCAATTTGTCCAAAAAAGTCCAAGCTACTTCACAAAAGTCCACAGTTCACATGATGCAGAATAAGTACCGATACATGAGGATTAAGGAGATGCTGACCTAGTATTCCTCTGACAAACATTACTCGATTTGTCCTTCTTGAACATTTTCCTAATATATACATTATAAATTTCCTTGAAGTTAGTTAGAGATTATCAAATTACTTTGCTAACTATTAAAAATAACATAGGAGATTGTTTTGTATATTTCTAATGTATAGAATAGTTCAAATATGACTAACATATATTTGTAGAATCGTAAAACAAATCTCGATCGCCGATTATTAATAACTTAACGATTGAAATTAAAAATAATCATCAACTTCAACTGTCTGTGTATTTAGCAAATTCAACCGCTAAATTATTAAAAATAAATTTTATTTCAACCGTCCGATTAATCAGATTCGCGGTAGAGATTAAATCAAAACACATAACAAAATAAACATAAAGGTATGTTGACAAAACCCTTGATTGTTGATCATTAGCAAGCTTAGTGCGTCAAATTTCTTCTACTCAACATGTTAAGAGGGGCAGTGGCGGATCCAGAAATAAATCTGACCGGAAGCGATTTCAGTTAAGATTTTTTTTCGAAAAACTGGGGGCATGAAAATAAAATCAGTGGGGCGAATCACTCTACATTTGAAATTTTTTAACAATTTTACATTAAATTTATTCAAAAATGCGAAAATTTTCTGGGGGCGGGGCCCCCAGCCCACCCTTAATGCATCCGCCACTGAAGAGGGGGTCTTCACTTTTTAAGATATTTCACATGCATATATGGAGTGATCAAGTATTTCTAAAGTCTTAATTTACAGATGTGATGACACATTTCAGTCGTCCATCTCGTCTACTATATCAATTTGTAGATACGTAACAATTACTAATCAACTTATATTGAGTGTTATTTATGAACATAAATAGGATCTTACGAATATAAATTAAGGATATGAATATAATTGAGCGCTACTCTGCATATATAAACTCGATGTTCTGACGTTTTGCAACTGAAAAGGTCGAATGAAAAGATTTCTAGTTTTACAATCACTGGTTCTCTACAAATAACGTTTGCATTTCATCATATTCATGCACATACGAAATTTAAAAATGTTATTTGTTTAACAGTTTTTAAAATTATGAAAAAAAATTGACAGCCATATACATCATGTTTTATTCACTATAAATTTTGTATCTTTATTCAGGGGTTGTATAATGTGAATTCATCTATTTTGGTGATTGATTGATTGTTTTTTTTCAATGTACCACTCAAGTGCAATGACGTGATACATTCCCTCTTTATTCATTATAAAATTTGACATTTCTTGATTCATAAACTATACAATTCCGAATTCTTCAACATATAATCAAAAATACCATCAACAATATGCAACAAACGTTTCAAAGTTTCAACTGCTTCCAGTAAATGACCCGGCCTACTTGGCAAAAGATCTATACACATCTCTTGTATAAATATTATGCGTGATTTTAAGAAAAGTTTCGCTTGAAGCACATTCTTCTCTAACCATGCTTGCTTTATAAGTGGCATTATAGGCAGTAATCTTGATCGCAATCCAAGATTGCATCCATTCCACCATTTCATATTTTCAGACTTTCTATTCTTTGAAATTGTTTGACGAATACGATGGGCGGTAAAAGTAGTATTATCGATCGCGATATCTATAGATATAACACCAATAGTCGTAATATTTGCCGCCACACTTCGAGAATCAGAATGTATAGTTGTTTTGCATAAGTCTGGATGTTCAGTTTGATCACAAATTATGTCAACAAGAAAGTTCCCTGAATTAACAACATACGAATTCAGAAATATGTAAGCAAGTAAAGCAAAGAGTCCAACGATGTTTAATGGCATAGAATGAGAAGACATGACTTTAAAATCTTTTTTATTTTATGTACGTTTTTGGTTTTATATGTATATATAGTTTTGAGTACTATGTTTTTGTAGATAGATAACTTTGCTATAAATGTTGAGACTGGTATTCAGTGTATGTGTTTAATGGAAATAAATTCCACAAAATAAAGTTTATTTTATTAATATAAAGTTTATTTATTTACAACAACTTTTAATCTCAACCATGTGATATATCAAATTAAAAATTAAAATATTGTTTCATGGAAAGAGATCAAGGAGGACATGTATTTATACGTAGGACAATAGGATATCATCACAACCGTTGATTTCCAATAATTTAACGGTTGAGATTGATAACCGCCATCCTCAATCATCTGTGTATTTTGCATATTCAACTATCTATTTAAATTAACAATCAACTTAATCTCAACCGTCAGATCAATCAAAATTAATGGTTGAGGTCGTGTCCTTTCGTCTTATAAAAGTTATTTGTCCCCCTAGATCCTTACTCTTTTTTCCATATCTCACAAAAACTAAATGTTCTTCTAGATAGTCACCCATTGTTAATAAATCTAATTTTTATCTGACTCCATGTAAAAATGATGCAACTTTTATTTCATCATTTTCAACAAAAGTTTGGTGGAGGGTTAGAATAAAGTGTTTTTTCTTTTGTTTGTACAAATACATGACAATGGATCAAATAAAAAGTAACTGATTCTGTATAAAGTATAAATATATCATATTCGTTTGTTAAATTCAATCCAACGGTTATAATTAATTTATTATAATTTATTGTACCTGCAAATAAGGTATAGGTGTAATTCTACGTATCAAATTATTTGATATTATTTTCCAGTTACTAATAAATCCCACAATTTAGGGATTTATATTTTAGAATCAATAAAAAATTCAAAAGGTAAATTGCACGATTTTCTGATGATTACTTCATGACTGCTATTTTTTGGAAAAGCTTTGAAATGACAAAACACTGAAACATGCATATTATTGTTACCCTAATGAAAAATGACAGAGACTTTGGAATGGTACTCTGGTTGTTCATAAAATTATTTAGGTTGGTTCATGAGCCATGACGCAATAAATTCTGAAAAATTTAGTTATTTATTTTCGTAGAATTAAAGAGTATATTAATGTATGGATTAATGTTTAACCATACCTGTGAAGTAAAGTTGCTCATTTTTTGTTCAAATTTTATATTTTTTGGTTCATGAATCGTACCGATATATGAAATGACTTTTTCACTAAGATATTTAGTAAAAAATCAGAATATTGGTAATTGTTTTTATACCCTTTGTGAGTTTTTGCTTTTACGGCATATGGTTCAAAAACTTGTGAATTATGATCATGAACCATTCAGGAAAAAGACATACAGAGATAATTAATGAACTATTCAAAATTTCAAAAGAAATATGCGTATATGGTAGATATTCTTATTTTCCAACTTATTACTTTTTAAGTTGTGATGCACATAAATTTTTTGAAACTTATGTTTAATTTGTGAAGTATGAACATAAACCATACAAAAATAAGATATACGGATAAAAGAATCATTCAGAAATTTTAAAAGAAATATGCATATATGATACGAAATTCTTATTTTACAACGTTTCACTTTTAAAGTTGTGATGTATATATAAAAACTTGGAGAATGGATCAAATAAAAAGTGATAGTTTAGTTATAAAATACAAACAAATCTAGACCATCCATTAAATTACATCTAATGGTTCTATTAAATCATATTAATTAATATATTAAATGACAAAAGGGCAATAATGAAAATACAATTTATAATATGTTTACAAATATACTAATCAAATATAATCCCTTGTTTTAGGGATATAGGTAACCGGTATTCAATTTTTTTCTTTCAATCTTTCGAACTCGTTTCTTCACCTTACTCCTAAACAATGAGTTCTCAATTCGACAATAACTCTATCATCTTTCAATTAGGAGATTTTGATGATCCTTTGTCGAATTCTAAATCCATACATTGAATACATTTTATTCATGAATCATATTGTAGTAAATCATGAATCATAGATGTCTTATAATTTGAAAGTTTGGTTTGTTATCTGTTTTTGTTTGCATTGATGTTCTGATAAATTTATTTCATGTTTTTGTATTCACAAGGGTCTGTTTTCGTATTAATACCATATTTGTTCGTATGATTCATAAATTGTACATATTTGATTCATGAATCATAGCATAACAAATAATGAATCATGGGCTCTTTATTATAGGTAACAGTATTTATAACAGCTGATGAATCATATAACAACAAATGATGAATCATAGACACTTATAATTCATTATTTCATTAAAATATATATCTCTTACATCACTAATAAGTGATATTGGAACGATGGCCAACTCTTGTTTCAATAACCGTTTGTCTCCCCCTTCTACTCTTGCTCGTACGTTTTGATGCAACACATATAAAACAATCAGTAACAATATTTATTCACAAAATATTTGTATAACAGAATCTGAAACATAAATTCTACGCATGATTCATGATTTGCTACGATATGATTCACGAATCATATGGGGTCAAAAATTGAATCATGCATAAACGAGTGTTAATACACTGAAAAAGTAAGCGACTTATCATATTTCTACTCAAATCTTATTGGAATCATTCCCGCGGCGGTGTCGCGACCTACAAACGTAGAAGACTTCGTAAATCTACGTGACATGTAGCAAATCGACACACGAATCCGACGTTACCGACTTGAGGTTTCCAAAAGCAGCGTAGGATTTCAAAATTGCCGATCGAGGTGAGCCGATGATGGTTTTGGGTGGTCAATTCATGAATCGTCTCAAATCTGGATTTTTGGTTCGCCAATTTGTAAAATCAATGCTCAAATCGAATCTGAATTGAAATTTACCTAAAACCATGATTTTAGGAATATCAAAACAGATTAAATTTTGGCAATTTCGTGACTAATTTACCCCTTTATGGATTGTAACATTTTTTTTAATATTTAAATCTTTTAATATTTACAAAATTAACCCAAATTAATAGCCATAGATTTACAAAATTTAATGGTCGAGATTTGTTTATATTTTATAACTAAAAGTTATTTTTCACCTGATACTTATATTTATTTTGTAACATCATAAAAAACAAAAATATTTTGGCACGTAGATTCCGTACAAACTCATTTATGGCAATGGTCATGTACAAAATGTAACAGTTGTAACCCAATGCCACATTTTAATTCTTTAATACATGATTCAATAATTAGTGAAGTTTGGTTCATGAATCATTAATAAATAAGAAATGATCAATACACGTTTTAATTGAAATTTCCTGCACTTAAGCTTGAAGAAGGGTTGTGAGCTTGTCATTTAAATTGAGTTGGGAGTACAAGACTATAAACTTTGTTGTTGTTGTATGCGACTAGTCACTAGTATTAATTGACAAGAGATTTAATAAAAAAAGATGAGACTTTGCAAATTCTTCCACCAGATCCTAGAATGTAGTGGTTTATTCGAATATTTAATATTGAAGTCTCCACAATAAATTGTGAGCACTTTAGTTTCTTTTATTTTTAATTCATTTTATTATTTAAATTCCGCTTCTAAGTTACACACTACTGCATCCGTCACCAACGGTGTATCCCTCAAAGGAACGTATTATCTCAGGTAATTCGATTCATACAATACCTCTTAAATAATTCATAATTGAGTTACTTCAAAAAAAGTTGTAATATCGATCCAGTGGCTATGGATTGAGAGAATAGAAGAAAGGGAGAGCAGCAGCTCCACGACTTTATAGCACCATCCAATATGATAGTAATTTGTATTGGTCTGGATAAAGGTTGTTGTGTATGCGGATGTGTGGATCACCAGTAAGGAGTATCACCTACCATGTTCAGAATCCTTTTGTGAGGTTGGATTAGGAGATGGGCCATCAGGATTACGACCTTTAAGGATTGAATTTTAAGCTACTTTAGAACACTATACAGTTGTAACCGTGTGATCAATATATGTTAAGATTACGTCCGTGTGGAATAAGGAAATTAAATAAAAGGGATACACGGAACCACCCTTATAATGTGATATTACAGGAAACCACCTCTTTTTATCATTCCGTTATCATTTAACCACCTCGACACTATTCCGCCAAATATTCCGTTAAATATTTTTAAATTTGAATATAATAGTATTATTTTTATTATAATACAACACCCGTATAATAAATAAATTTTCACTTCACCACCACTATAATCATTTCCGTTATCACTTCACCACCTCTATTAACAGAGAGGTGGTTAAATGATAACGGAGTAGAGAAAGAGGTGGTTTACTGTAATATCACATTATAAGGGTGGTGCCGTGAAAAATCCCCTATTATGAGGGTGGTTTTTCGTAATTAACCCTAAATAAAATATAGACAAGTGAGCACGTTTACACAATCTGTTTACGTGCACATTACATTCATTTCTTTGCAACTGCAACAAAATATAATTACATTTAAATGAGATAATTTTGATGTTGGATTGATAATTTGATACTTATTTCCCATAATTTTAAATTTTATTTAGAGCTTTATTGTTTATTAATTTACATACTGGGAATAGGATCTAGAGCTGCCAAATTCAGTTTCCAGACAATATTTTCAAAAGAGTTTAAATATTATCCAAAATAAAAAAATTCTAAGTGTTTCAAATATCTACTAGTAATTCATGCACAATAAATCTTGGGCAATTGTTATTCAAATTTAATTTAATTTTATACTTTACTTAAATTTTATATAACAAAAGATGGGTAAAATTGGAAACTAAAAGTGAATTCAATGTGTAACGGTCAATTAACTAATTAAGGATCTTGCATTTTAAACACAGAAAAGAGTGCTATTAATGGTTATAATCACATTTTACTTTCCTATATTGCCCCTATTACTTTCCGATATTCCCATGTATGGCGTTGCACATGTAAAGCTCGTGGACTGACCGATGATCAAGATACCAAACTGTACACTGCAACTGATGGACGTACAAGGCTGCGCCCAAGCCTCCCGCCTAGCTACTTTGGAAATGTGATATTCACAGCCACACCTATCGCAATGTCAGGTGATCTCTTGAAAAAAACCACTATAGTATTCAGCTAGCAAGTATCACGACTCCTTAGCACGTATGGACAATGAGTACTTATGATCAGCTCTGGACTATCTTGATCTGCAGCCTAGTCTATCAGCTCTTGTCCGCGGTGCACACACATTCAGATGCCCAAACTTGGGGATAACAGCATGGTCTAGGCTTCCAATCCATGATGCAGACTTTGGATGGGGACGGCCGGTTTTCATGGGTCCTGGAGGGATCTTTTATGAAGGATTGGCTTTCATTCTGCCGAGTCCGAGTACCAACAATGATGGAAGCCTGTCACTTGCTATCTCATTACAATCAGATCACATGAAGTTTTTTGCTCAACTCTTATATGACATGTAAGGAGCTGCCTTTTACACTTTTTTCTCATTTAATGACATGTGTACAAATAATTTTTTGAATGAACATTGTAGCTTCTATATTTCGCATAAAAAATAAAGTACAATATATATATTGTATTTGATTTCAGAAAGTTTTACATACAATCTCTATTTCTCCTCTAATTCTACATAGTAGCGCGACATGTTGACTAAAGTGAACGCGTAATTTTTTGTTTGCCGTGTTGATGATGGTCGCGTTGACTTGATTTCATTTTGGCGTTGAAAACTTCTTTGTGTAGCTTTGATAGGCGGTGCGTTGTATGCACATGTTGACTTTGTAAGTTGAGATACTTGTGTAGGTTTTGGAAACAGTACGTTTTGTGTACTTGTTGACTGCGCATGCTGAGATGCTTTGATTTGGCAGACGGTGCGTTTGTGCACTTGTTGGTTGCGCACGGCATGTTTGCTGCGTTGGCGATGGTCATGTTGACTTGACCTTGCTTATGTAGGCTTGTATGTTTTCCACAGTTGCTATTTGCATGGAGCTAGAGTTTCCTCATAGAGCTCTCCTTTTTTTCTATGTGGAGCTCTTTATTTATAGAGGAAAATTCTTGATGGGTTGAACTTGGTTTGCGGCCCAATGGGTCAACAGTACGTTTTTTTAATTGAGGCACCTCAAAATAATTAAATTAATTTTTTCAACCCGCTCATAAAAAATCAAACCGCATCGCATTTAATTAAATATATAAATATATATTTAGATACTTTAATGTACATATTACTACTAAATTTTAAATCTATTTATACTATATTACCTTTCATTTAATCAGTATCATAACCATTTGCTGATTAATTACTTTGTCTTGATTCTACAACTTTAATATTCTTTCTTTTTTAAAAAAATTGATAAGGAAAAAAGTTACATTTGATATTGTTTAGGTTATATATTTCATCATATTACATATATTCGTATCACTTCAAAACCTATTTTATAAATTTTAAAAAACATTAATTTTTATTTCATTTTATTTGTTGTTATTATCATAAGATTAAAACCTAACCGCACAAACCCGCACCAAAACTGCGGTGCATCAAATTTGTAGTGCACCACAAAACCAATCCGGTTGATGATTTTAAAAATAAACAAACCATTTTATTTGTTGTGGATGTAGGTTTACTCTCAAATCGCATCAAACCGCCCCGATGCACCAAAAATGTTGTTTATGCGGGTTTATATATATTCAATTGATTAATTCATAAAATGATCCATATCGCATTTCTTACAAAATTAATTATACGCCTCATGAATTTTTCATTTTTGATTGATACAAGAATCTTAAATAATTAAAATTATCAATTTCCTAAATTAATTTAACTAAAACTAATATAAGTTTATATTTCCAATATAAAATTCACAATAACTTTTTTCTTTAAAATGCGCGAAATAACATTAAATATACCCATAAATTAGTATAAAATGATATTGTAGTTATGGACATCCTCATATTCATAATAAACATCATAATGAATATTGAAGCAAACATTCGGTTGTTCTTGTCTTTTCTTATATGTTTAAGTTTTGTCAATCTCTCTAGAGGTGTTGAAATAAAAGTGACGAATATGCTAAGCTCCAGAAAAGACGTTACTCTTAATTGCTACAGTGGCAAACACGCATCGAAAGAATATGTCACAGAAACAATTTCATATGGAGAAAGTTTGAAATTCACTGTTTGGACAGGCCTTTTGGGGGAACAAGATATCAATTGTGACATTAATTTGGATGGTAAATCTAAGTGGTTCCTTGTTTATGCGAAAACACGTGATTTAACAAAATGTAGTGGAAAATGTTGGTGGCAATTGAAAACAGATGAACCTGTGATGATGAATTGGTCTACTGGAGAATATGACATCATCCGTGCTTATTTTGATGGAACTCTCAAAGAATTACTTGATTAGTAAAATGAAAATAAAGCAGAATAAATCGATATCACAATACCTAAATTTCATTTGATATTTATATAAGGCTACTTATTCAAGTTCATTCAAATTCATTCAAATTCTTATTGTATATGAAACGAAACCTTAATGTAAAGAGAACTTTTGTAATTTAAACCACACCAGTTAAACTAAAAATCAAATTATTTCATCTTCATCCATCATTTGACAACAATAATTCACATATGTGAATGTTCATGTGATTTATTTAGGGTTAATTACAGATGACACCTATATAATAGCGCATATTCTACGAAAGTACTTGTATATTAATATTACTTTCAACCACCCGTATAACGTTTGTCGTTATCAAACAACCACCTATCAATGTTCCATCAAATATTCCGTCAAATATATTAACTTTTTAATCTAATAATAATATTTTTATTACAAAACATCTTCAATATAATAAATGATTTTCACTTTACCACCTCTATAATCTCTGCCGTTATCATTTAACCACCTCTCCGTTATCAGAGGTGTTTGTTTGATAACGGTGGTAAGTAGAAAAGTGGTCGAATATAATATTACAATATACAGGTGGTTCCATGGAATATGGAATATTATACAGGTGGTCATATGTAATTAGCTCTTTTATTTTATCTAGTCTGAAAATGTATTCATGATAGACATAACTCAAATAGTTAATTATAAAAAACCACCCTCATAATAGGTAGTATTTTACGAAACCACCATTATATTGTAATATTCCATTGAATCACTTTTATAACCATCTCCGTTCGCAATTCACCACATTCGTTAACAGAGAGATGGTGAATTGTTAACTAAGTGATTATAGATGTGGTCAAGTGAAAAGTCATCTATTATATTAAAGGCATATTATAATAAAAATAAATATAAAATTATGTTAAAAAGTAAATAAATGTAACAGAATATTTGACAGAATAGTGTGAGGAGGTCAATTACTCAATTGATATGATTATGAAGGTTGATATGATGTCAATTTAATCTCAATCTTGTATCAATCAAAATCAACAATTGAGATGAAGTGATCGTATAATGTCCATATGAATCCTAACTCATATATCTATGATAGAATAAATGTTCTTATGTATTTAGTATTGTGTGAATGACAATTTTGCTTGCAAGCGCCACATCCTATTTCTATTTGCAAATGTGGAGTTCAATGTTTTTCATCAATGTGGTGATAAATACATGGAACAAGATAAATATAATAAACAATTTATTAATATGTTGAAACACATGAACATTACATATTCAATAAAATTTGACAATTGGACATGTAACACGACCAAATCTTGTTTTTCGTGTAAACCCTAACTTAGGGGTGTCCAATGGGCGGGGCGGGGCCAGCCCAAGCCCTAAATCGTTAGGCTCGAGCCCGGCCGACTCTAAATTATCGGACTTTTTTAAAAAAATTCGGGCCGGGCCGGGCTTTTCAAGGCCCATTAATTTTTGGGCTTGACCGGGCCTAATTTGAAATTTAATCATATTTTTTAAAAATTATTTATTTTGAAACACGTATATAAATCAATTTAATTATAATAATTTTATAACAATATTTTTGAATAATATATTCAACGAGTAATCCATATTTTGAATTTAATTGTAACATATTGAGCTTAAACAATTATACATGTGTTTCGTAGTAGATACAAAATATTTATATATCATTGTACATTATCATGATTTTATATACACAACATAAATATTGTATACTTTAAATTTGAAAATAATATATGTATTTGAAAATTAATTTTTTCACTCGGGCTTTTTCGGGTCTTGTATCGGGCCGGGCTTTTCGGACCGAGCGGGCTTTGGTATTCAAGCCCTAGCCCGGACCATGACTTTCGGGCTCGGGCTTTTTTCGGCCTTGGATGCCGGCCAGGCCGGACTTGGAACGGGTCGGGCCGTAGGGTTTTTTCGGGCTTTAGGGACAAATGGACACCCCTACCCTAACTTGTAGATATTTACGGTTACTATTCACGTCTCATGTATCAAATCAATCACATTACAAGTAGGACACTGAATGAAAATTTCTAATCTAATTTTTTGTAAGTTATTTGTTGGACATTACTATCTTGACAGTCGTCATACACTAACTTTTTTCCTCATTTTATGATTAGAAAGAAACTAATTGGACGTTATAATGAAGTTATGTTGCTCAACAATGATGAATATGTTAGATTTAAAATCGAGAAAACTTCTCAAGATCTTAATCCTAGAATAGATTCAACAATAACAATAACAAAAAAATATGCATACATGATTCCATGTTAGCATCTGATACTTACTTGACGAAGGTCGGTCTTCCAATATATCCGTACGATCTTTTTTGTCAAATACTCTGAGAGTGAGTAATTGAGATTCGGATACGTTAGATTGGGGATCCTACCCATATTTATACATAATCAAGGATTATGTGTGAAAAGTCATCACTCCTCTCAAGGGTACATGCTAATTCAAGGGATATCTACACAATTTAATAGATCGATCCCATGATTTATGTATTTTACAATCAACAAAATAAATTGATCACCTTAATTTGACTTATTTCAATGATAATCGATGCACATTCAATTCTTTACTTAGTGATCCCAATATTAGAATAAATATAAATTATTCTAAAAGAGTATGCTTAATTAGGATAGCATAAAAACATTTTAATGAATTTCTTATTTAATTGAGTATGCTGAACTTGGAGATCTTTTTTCAACTTCTTAGTCCACCTATTTTTTAATAACTCTTGATATTCATGGAAAGTTTACAAAAGTGTCGCTTTAACCATTAATTAACATCTACTTATTTTTGTCCAAAAGGGATAGTCTAAGTGATAAGCGTATTATGTCATACTAGTAGTTTTGCATAGAAAAATCTGTGCATGTAAGTTTAACATAAACATTTAGCATATTATAGTATTATAAATTAATACATATTATATATTATAATCAAATGAATAAAATAGAATATGATGTAGTAATTATTGATAAATATAAGGGTATTTTAGGAAACCAAAAAGTGGCTTCAAAAATAACTGACAATTAGGGGCTTTGCGCTTTAAATATAGTATAGATTTTCGTTGACTCATGGTTAAGTTTTATTTGCAACATGTAAGCCAAGAATTAGTAAATAATTCAAAATCCTATCGACTTATAATCGATATAACCGATTATCAATAAAGAATCGAGAGGCGCCACTGAACTAAATCACCTGAACACCAGTTTCGTTGGATGTTCTCTATTGCGACGGATCCATTTTCGTATTAGATTGGAACGCATGCCTCGCGGTTAATTGATTTGCGTCAGTACTGATTTTTAATCGAGAGGTTTGACGAGTACGTCATTGAATGCTTTAAACTTAAACTTATACCCTGAGACATCAGAATGTCGTGTAGGCATTAAAAATTTAATTAAGATGCTAAAAACAAAAGGAAATAATTATTTTGAATTAATAATAAATTGTAATTCGATTTAATTATTTTGGACCTCGTTGGGTCATCGGGCCACAAATAAGCCCGCAAATCAAGCCCAGTCCAGTAGGGATTTTTCTCTATAAATAGAGTGTCCCTTGTTCATTTGAAAGGATCCAAAAAATTCATAAAGAAAACTTCTCTGAGAAATCTTAGCTTATTGCAGTCAAAAAGTACACACAACGTACCGCCTGCTACAGCAAAATATCCCAGCCGACGCAGCCAACAAGTGCACAAACGCACCGTCTGCCAAAGCAAAACAACTCAGCACGCGCAGTCAACAAGTGGACACAACGTACCGCCTGCCAAAGCTACCCAAAGCATCTTAGCTTACGCAGTCAACAAATGCATACAACGCACCGCCTGCCAAAGCTACGCAAAGAAGTCTTCAACGCCAAAACCGAGATCAATTTTTTTTAATTAATATTATATATGTTCGGGAAATACGATAAAATGGTAAATTACCGAAATGAAAAATCTATTCCATTTACCAAACTATTTTTACTGATTTATCATCAGTAAATTTACTAGTTTTAACGTTTTAACAAAATTTCAAAAAAAACGTTAAATTATTCAGTAAATCGCTAATTTACCAAACCTTGCTCTACCCTAGTTCAAAGTGTTTTATATGGTTCAAGTTCTTGTACTACGTGGTTCACCATGTTCTAGCTTTTTTTAGCGACCCGCGACCCGGGCTCAAAATAAATAAAAGAAGAACCTAGTAATGCTAAATGAACCTAATATTAGTCGAATAAGTTTTTTTACATGTTTGTGTAAATGGTTAAATTTTTTAGTATGGTTCACGAACCATGCAGTTCAAGTTTATGAATCACAATCACGTTATGTTTAACTTACCCATGCGTACACGTTTATGATTAGTTACCAGGTAGTAATGCTAAATGAATCTAGCTTGTATCAGTTTAATAAGTTTGTGTTAACATGTTCCTTTACTTGGTTTATGTTTTTAGCTTGAATGGTTCGTGAATAATGTAGTTCCAATATATTAACCACGTTTTATTTAACGATTTACTTAATACATGCCCAATATTATCGTTAAAATTACGTTTTCATGTTATTTTATAAGAACCTCTAAATTGTAATGGATTGTCTGCTACATGTGCTTATATATTTGAATTATTCTCTTTTATTTGTTATTAAGCACACCAAATGAAACGGAGAATGACTCATTTTAAAGATATGGAATCGAGGGAGCCTCAGAGAGGCGAAAGGTGCGAATCGTTGCATGAGTATGTGAAAATAAAATATACATGAAAGTGAAACTCCAAATTTTTGATGTATTAGTCTGAGAAACAAATACTTTGAAAACAGGAGTGTCAATGTATTGTTTTTTAACTTTGGTTCTATCATTTTGAAAGACATTAATTTATGGTTCACTACTTATAAGTACATGCTTCGTGAACCATACTTTGTTGTAAAATAAATCATATAAGCTAATTTGACCAAAATTGTCAAAAATTAATTGATATTGCATCCTCTCACGATGACCGACGATTCACTATTTACATGATGTGTTATTTCATGAACCACTGAATTTCGACCTCCTACAAATGCTCCGTGACGATGTGTAACTCGACAATAAAAAATAAAAAATTATTTTTATAGACAAGAAAAAAGGAAATCTTCAAAATTATGTTATCTTAAAATCAAGAGTGTGAATATTAACTTCCTATCTTTAATATTTGGATGACAAATTTATCCTTTTTTTATTAAAAATCATATATTTACTCATTATTTAATTACATCCAAACCAATGGCTAAAATTTTCTGTACACTTTTCACAGAATATGTAACTTTATATTTGATCTTTTGCCTTTGATCTATGTTTCATTCTTATTTTTCATTTTGTGGCATTTGGTCATCCATTCTAATTTCAAAAGGCATACCAAACGATTCATAGTGATATTATCATCATTGAAACAACTCTTTTGATTTATTAGAAACCTTTAAACCTCGTACATTTTTTGTCTCTATCAAATACTTTAATTATCTTATAAAATATTCACCCAATCGTGAATATATTTCAAGAATATGGTAATATTCTCTTATATTTTAATGATAATGTATTTTTGGAGTTTTAGTCGAACTTATAAAATTTAGACAACTATAGAAGACACGTACACAGACACCAAATATAACTAATATTAGACAAGTAAATTTTTTGAGACATAGAGACACAATCTAGTCGTTGATTTGATTAATTCGACGGTTGAGATTAAAGTTGGTTTTTTATAAATTGGCGGTTGAATTTGCAAAAAACATGGGTGGTTGGGGATGAACGGTTACCAATATCAACCATTGGATTGATAAAAATCAGCGGTTGAGATCATGTCCTTTCAACTTAGTAAAAGATATGTCCTCCTAGAGCCTTTCACACTTTCTCAATATGTGTGAAATTGAAACTGATTAACACAAATTTTGTAAGGGGTAATATTAAAGAGCATCATTAAACATTTATGAGACGATTTTATATAACATGAACACTGATTTATACTAATCCGAAGTCAAATTAATAAAAACAAAGTTTAATTTCATTCATTAGATTGATCAAATCAATACTGTAAATGTGTGCTTTGCTTTTATAGTAAAACAATGTCTCATGATTCTAACCTTTCATTAAATAACTTATGTAATAAGCGATATCACTTCTAGGTATTTGTGGAAAGTAAGAATCATCACTTATTAAATTAAATTCGAACAAAAATAAATTTCAATAATTCAAAAAAAAATCTAAACGTGAACAATGAGTTTATCTCCAAGACCCCCTCCCCTATAAATTAATATTTCAATTCCAGATTTCGTAACATTTGGAATAAATTTCAAAATGAATATAAAAATATATCTAAAACATTTCTTATTTTTTCTCATAGGTTCAAGTTTCGTATCCCTCTCTAATGCATATCATGTAAATGTTACAAATATGCTAGACTATGGAACAGATCTTACAATTAATTGTTTTCGATATGGACCCTCAAAACATGACTACGGCACCAAAGTGCTTAAATTCGAACAAAGTTGGAAGTTCGATATTCACTATACTTTTTCGGGTATAAAACGGTGTGTTGTAATGTTAAATGGGATACAGAAACGAAGTATTTATTTGCTTATCGTCATGAAATAGAAGATGAAGACTGCAGCGGAAGTTGTTGGTGGCTTATTAAGAAGGACGCGCCTTACTTAATGGATTGGAGGGACGGGAAATATTACCCCACCTTTTACCATGAAGGATTGGCCGAGAAGTGATTCCCTATTGAATGTACCAACTAAAAATAAAACATAATGAATAACAAAATGGGGATAGGATCAATAGAGACAATAATTTTTTGTAAGACAGAGGACATAATCTCAACAGTTGATTTGATTAATCTAACTGTTGATATTAAGTTGGTTTTTTAAATTGGGCGGTTGAATTTGGTGGTTGTTTTTTAGTTTAAATCATATCCGTTTGATTTTTAGTAATCAACGATCAAGATTGTATCTCAACGTTTTACAAATACTTATACGTTCTTCTCGAACTTTTTCTCACCGTTTTACAAATACTTATACGTTCTTCTCGAACTTTTTCCCACCAAACTGTGGTTAAAATTTCATTATTTAAATGACGTATGTTCATTTGACTTGAAAAATCAATCGACTTCAATTTAATTCGATACTTCTTTTAAATACTTAATTTGAGCACTTGAATTTGATTAATCTAATGGTTGAAATTAAAGTTAGTTTTTATTAAAGTTAGCGGTTGGATTTGCGAAAAACACAGGGCGGTTGGATTTGAAGGTTTTTTTACTTTTAGTCTCATCCGTTGACTGATTAGAAATTAACGATTGAGTTCATGTCCTACGGTTTCACAAATACTTAATTGCCCTCCTAGATCTTTACCCTTTATCTGATAGTATCAACAGTTCAACATACATTTGTCCTTCACATTATAAGTAATCCCTACATATAACATCAAACAAATCAGTTAAAAGTGAAATAGACAAAGTTAATCATCATTTTAACTACATACTGAAAAAGAAAGAAAGAGTATGATGTTACTTGAGGCAGAATAATTTACAAACACAATCCGACGAACAAAGAACATAGAGTAGACGGCTGAGATATATAGTTGTTTAGCGGGTGAAATGAAGTTTAACAAGTCGGTGATGAAGATTTTTCATACGGCTACATAGGAATATTTGGAAAATTATTTATCTAGATTTTTTATTTTAATATTAAAAGGTACACATTTTAACTATATTATCAACAGATCATGTCTCGTTGAAATAGAGTAAGTTGAATTGTCCATGTGTCATTAAATACATGCCCATAGTTTTTTTTGGAATGAGAATTCCAGCCGTTGCTCTTATCTTCATGTCACCCACTCGGCCATCCCTTTTGGGGCTACATGTGCATAGTTGTTAATTTCATTAGATCATAATTCCATAACAAGAGCTGATTAATGTACATACAGAGTTCGGATCTTGGGAGACATAAAAGTTGTGTAAGATATGAGGACATCATATCGACATTGATTTTGAATTAAAATAAGTTGTTGAATTTACAAAATACATGGATGATTGAGAATGACGTTTATCAATATCAACCGTTGGATGAATAAAAATCAACGATTTTGATGATGTTTATTCGTCTCACAAAAATTGTTTGAGTGCACATACGTATATATAAATAATTTATAATCAAATAATGATCAAGTTAGATGCTAACTCTAAATCCTAAACTCAAACCCTAAACTATCTTCATTTTTCATTCATTTTGTTTTTTCTTTCTTTTCAACTTTATTCATTAGCTTCCCTACTCATTTTTCTGGATGGACTGCAAAATTAAATAGCTTGGTTGCGAGTTTTCTTACAAATGTAATTTGTTAAATGATTTTCAAAATTTCTTTTATCCTTGCACTTGCTAAGAATGAGTCGTCAAATATATCATATGATGAGGGCAAGGATACAGATAATATTAAGGCAGCATCTTCATCTTCAATTTCATGGGCAAGGATACAGATAATATTAAGGCAGCATCTTCATCTTCAATTTCATTGCCAATGTTGCAAAAAATGTACTAGATTATACAGTTTGATCAATATTTATGGACTTTCACTATTGCTACACTATGGGATGCTGAAGGAGTTTACAGATGTCTTTTGTTGCTTCTGTTATGTTTCCAGAGGAATTTCAGGTAAGGCAGTACTTAACAGTAGGCAGGTGTTCAAATGAGGCCCTGTAGGGAATGACATTTATAGAAATGGTTGTATCTGTCACACATGTATTTTGGTGGTTGCTGTGAAAAGATTGAATTGACTAGTTTGTCACACATGTATCTGTGAATCTCATTTTGCATCTGTTGATTGCATATTGATTGCATCACGTTACACGGGCAAAACATATGCAACTTATATGTTTCATTAATATTTTAGCACAGTCTCATGTATTAATAAATTGCAATTCATATTTATAAACTAAAATTTATGAGTTCACAAAAAAGAAGAATTCACATGAGTAAACTTCTGTTGAACTTTGTAAAATTTATATGTTGGGACCGCAGTAGCCACATTACGATGGTTGCGACTTTTATTTGAATGTAATGAACTTTGTAATACTAACATTTCCTGCGGTTTTATGTAAATTGATGGTGATCACTTCTGTTGAACTTGTAAAAAGGTTAGTATAAGAAAACAAAGTAAAAGTAAGAAACCATTAAGTAATGGTACAAAGAGCAATTTCCAATATATTGCATGAAAAATAACACCAGCCGGACAGTTCACAACAAAGCTTGTGATCCTCGGTGATTACATTGCTATAAAGCAATTTTGGTATACATTCACATGCAGCCTCAAAGAGTTTCGATGAACTTACTTTCAGTGCGAATAAACACATACTCCCAACCCCAACCCAACAGCTTGGAATTATAGCTGTATAAAAATACCTGCACATAATCCCTAACCATTGAGAAAATCTTATGAGGTATTGCGCCTTGTATTCTTTTATGATACCTGTCTGAATTGCTAGTAGATGGATAATGCATGGAGTGATTATTCAGATTCGCTTTGAAGACTAAAAATATTTCCTATTACTCCGACAGCGCTAACTATAACTGCCAATACTAGCATAAACCATGACAATGATTTTTCCGTCTGACTCAGTCTGCCTTCGCCTTTCTTATCAAATCTAAGAGCAATTAAAGCTGGGAATATAAAACCCAGCGACACAGCTGTTGTAGCCCCTGTAAACTTAAAAGCCGTCCAGATGTTTGGAATCATGGTAGACCCGAAATAAATAAGACCCAACAGCACCATTGTTAGAATGAAAGATCTCTTGCTGCTTTCGGAAAGTGGAGCTGAATTCTTAAAAACCAAGGAATCTACTGTTTGCCTCAAAGAAAAATGAACCACGGGAAAAACAAGAACCAGATGAAGAATGTATCCTACTCTGACAATGTAATTTAACGCTTCACTGTATGGGATCCCAAGGTCCTTATCAAAGTTGGTTAGCACATCAGATTCTGTATTCTTCCCAAAGAGTAAATACCCCGATATGGCTGTGGAGGCATAAACCACAACACAAAGTACAGTTGTGATCCTTCCGACTTTGTTCATCTTATGAGGAGAACGACCTTCAAGCTCGTTATAAATAGGCTGCACATTGAAATGGCAAACATACGCATTTGTCATGATAGGAATCACGACAAGCAAGTCCAAAATGGCTTTTTCAGACCCAAAATCAGGAGTTAGCCGAGGAGCTTCAATTTTTCCTTCAATAAGCTTCACAAATGCAATACCAAATGCAACAAATACAAACACAACCGCTAGAGCAACCGACGCAGCTGATGTCAAACTCAAAGAGTCTATCTTTTCCAACGCACAAAGCGGTGCAAGAAAAATCACCACGGTGACCAAAACCACAAGTTTCCTATGGTCCCAAAATCCATTCCCTAACCACTGATCAAAAACACCAGCATGATGAGGCGAACCGGACATCACCCCCATAATAATCAAATACACAACCAGCACACCAGCATTATTCACAATAATACAAATCTCCGACAATAGCCTCGCCTTCCTTCCCAACGCATGCTGCACAACCTCACCATACGATAAAGACTTACTCAACACCGAAAACCTCACCAACATCTCAACACTAACTTCCGACAAAAACCCAACAAAAATTATCAATAATAAACCAAGCACCAATCCAAGAACCTTCATTGTAGCAGGCAAGGCCATAATCCCGGCCCCAATAATCGACGTAGTGAGATTAAACACAGCCCCCGGAATACCAGCAGAGCTGGACTTTGGCTCAATAATGTCTGGATAATTATCAATATCAAAATCATCATCAAGACCCAATTTTGTGGGTGACCCAACAAAGCCTTGATGATCTATAGGAAGAAGCTTTATGTGAGATCTGTCTTCCTCGTTATTGAATTTCTGTAACTCTACGTATGCGTCTTTAGATAAAGCTGAGTAATTGCTATCCATTATCAGATCGATCGATGATTTAATTGCAGTAGATGAAAACTTACATTCTTGGGAGGAATCGGTGAATCTGATCGAGCAGCGAACCCTAGCTGGATGGAGATGGTGGAAAGAGGAGTCAACAGGCTTGATTCAATTTCTGGACATGTGCGGAGGAGAGAGAATGTTGTACTATAACGAAATGGAGAATATTGGGTCAGAAGCTATTTGGCCCAATCACATTCGCGTTATTCCCATTGCATAATATCTTGAAATTGGATAAAACTGGAAAATAAAATTATTGGTAAGTTGATTTTTATAGCATTTTATCAAGAGCTTTGGAGAAGAAATTTATTTGATGTGGATCGAACGTGGGGAAAATATGAATTTGTGAGACTATAGGCTCAATTTTAGTCGTTGGTTATTAATACCAAATTTAAATAAAAATAATATTAAATTAATTATTAATGATTATACATATTAAATTAATATCAAATGAAACAAGGTAAATTAATTAAAACATAAAACAAAATCATAACCGTTCGTTGTATTAAATTAATGGCTAGATTTAATTGCCTAAACTATTCACATTAAATAATAGAAAGGGTACCTTAGTAATTGAGTGAAATTGAAATATATTTAAAATATATTTGCATTTATCACTTCCTTATTTTTTAGTAATCGATTGCTAATTTCAATTTTTTGGATTCTGAACATCAACAAAATTCGTAACAATCTTTTTGGTAACAAATCCCCGCGTGTTTTTTGCTAATTCAATATCAAATTAATAAAAAAATTACTTTAATCTCAACGATTAAAATTAATAAATCCAACGGTTGAAATATTGTTTCTATGTCTCACATAATTAATTTGTCATTCTAATTAGTAGTTACTAACCCTATACATATTAATTAATAATTTTAATTAATTTTCAAATTGATCAAAAACTTTAATTTTAAAGAATGGACACGTATAATGACGTCTTATATAAATTAATACTTCTGCATAAACTATAAACAATTTTGGGGACGAAGTGGAGTTGGCCTAGTGGTTAGGCACCCACTACCTGAACCATCAAGTCTAAAAAAAATAAACAATTTTGGGACGAAATATGCAAAACAAGGCCGGATGAGATTATAAGGTCGAAATTAATTATTAAAGATTTGATTAGCGATTAAATTAAATTTCATTAGATTTTAGTTTTAATTTAAATCTCACTAGTTTGCTTTTAATAATTATATCTCATCTTCTTACATCACTTGTGTGTCCTTTATGAATTTTTCCACTATATAGTCCTTATGTCCCTTTATTATTGTCTTGTTTATTTTTGGGTGTCCCAAAACTATCTTCTAATTTCTAATTTTATCATAAATGGGCCTATTGTTTTTAAATAGTTATAACCGTCCGTAACTTCTATTGTTTTGATTTTACATAAACTAGTACTTAAGTGCACAAAATTTCTGCATATAAAAAGTTTGGGATGGGATCTTGTGAGACGTATAAATATTGTAAGACCGGAGGACGCATTCATAACCGTTGATCTTGTAAATATTGACGGTTGTGATTGGTTTCATTTATTAATTAAATTTAAAACTTAATATGCAAACAATGCATGGCGGTTTAGAATAAACGGTTATTTTCATTTAAATCACAACTGTTAAATACAAAGAAATCTACGGTCATGATGATTTCCTACGGTTCTACCAAAATTTGTATGTTTCACACTTTCACTTGAACATTTTCCTACAAAGTTTACATATATTGATTATATTATTAATTAAAGATATATATAAAATCAAATGAAATATTATATGATAATTATAATATTGTAAATATGTATAGAAGCAGAGTATTTTTGGAACGCAAATGTGGCTTCAAAAAATAACTGACAATTAAAGGGTTTAGGCTTTATTAATAGTTAGATATAGCTTTAGGGAGAAGAGTAAGGACGAATATCTTTTCCTGAGATCGTGAGACACAATCTCAGTCGCTGATTATTAATGATTCTACGGATGAAATTTAAATTAAAATAATCGTCAAATCCAACCACTCGTATATTTTGCAAATCCATATACTTTATAAAAAAAATCAAACAGTTAAACTAATCAAATTCAACAATTAAAATTAATTACTCCCCTTTCACAAATAAATAATGTGTCTCGTAATCTTTATTATATACTTTTATTAGTAAAATATTGAAAAACTACTAAAGAAATTGAAATACCTAGAAAAAGGAATAGATAAAGTGGCGAAGACGTATTGAAAGCTCCAGAACACACAAACTGTTAACCTGAAGAAGAGGCTACCGATGGCGCCGGCGGCTATTTCTATGGACTTGGCGACTTCCTTCATCGGCTTCGCCGCAACCTTATCTAAAAAGTCTCGAACTTCTACATCCGTCTTTTCTCTCCTTTTCACTCCTAAACCCTACAACCCTCGAACGCTTCAATCGCTTCGCACCACCACCGTTCCCTTCCGCCGCTTCTCCTCCTCTCCCGCCGCCGCAACAACTGCAGTTCAGGAAACCGACAGCTTCGATGATGCCTCCAAAATGCCTCCGGATAATCGGATACCCGCTACTATCATCACCGGCTTCCTCGGCTCCGGAAAGGTAACCTTTTGATCTTCATTCACCGATTTACTCCTTCCAGATTATAACTTGATTGTTTTTTTTGTTTGAATAGACGACTTTGTTGAATCACATACTGACTGCGGACCATGGAAAGCGGATTGCAGTTATTGAAAATGAGGTGCTTTTCATTTCATATTTAATCATTTTACTTTTTGTACATGTTGATTTTGTGTTATGACTGTGTTGTGTTGAATTTGTAGTTTGGGGAAGTGGATATTGACGGCTCTTTGGTTGCTGCTAAAACGACTGGGGCCGAGGATATAGTCATGCTCAATAATGGCTGTCTTTGCTGCACTGTCAGGGGTGATCTTGTTAGAATGATTGCGGAGCTCGTTAGTAAGAAGCGAGGCAAGTTTGATCACATTGTCATTGAGACTACAGGTATGCACCTATCTCTCTTTTGAGTGATTATTTGTCATAAACACTTGCTCTATGATTTCTAGCAATCAATTTTTACTTAATATGTATTTACAATTTGCCTTTTGTAACATTTTTTCTGATCAATTCCACAGGGTTGGCCAATCCAGCGCCTATAATACAGACATTTTATGCTGAGGATCAGGTTTTTAATGATGTCAAGCTGGATGGAGTTGTGACTTTAGTGGATGCAAAACATGCTGATTTTCACTTGAATGAAGTTAAGCCTAAAGGAGTGGTTAATGAGGCTATTGAGCAGATTGCTTATGCAGATCGAATCATTGTGAATAAGGTACATACAAAGTACTATTTTTTACAGTTTAGACTTAGTTCCTGATGATGAATGAAGCTTTATTGTAATGGGATGATTTCTATCTTTATTCTTTTATTCCTTAATATGTTTGGTAAACCACTTCGGTCACTAGATTTAACAGATCTTATAGTAATAAAAAACAATATCTTGAAGCCCCATTTCTTACTCATTTAGATATTTACCATTCGTTCAAAAATTATTGAACAAACTTACATTAGATCAATCCTGACTTCATCATTTCCCTTTTTTGTCATTGTGTGATCAGACCGATCTTGTTGGTGAATCTGATGTTACCTCCTTAATCCAAAGGATAAGGGTGAGTGATTCCTGCTTGCCACTTAATAGTGATACACCAATGTTAACCGTGTGTTTCTCACTCAAAAGACACACTGTTTACACAGAAAATCAACCGGCTGGCTAACTTAACACGGACAGCTTATGGGAAAGTTGACTTAGATTATGTTCTTGGAATCGGAGGTTTCGATTTGGAAGGTTTATTCGCACTTTGTTTCTAATGTTTTTTCATCTAATGAGAGCATGCTTTGTGCACTTTTTATGACTTTCATTTTAATATTCATTTTTTTGCTAGGACTGTAGCTGATAATCTGATTAATTCTCGTCTATTGAATTTCTTTGAACTGTATAGGATAGAGA
Organism: Sedum album; assembly: GCA_006409495.1. Lineage (NCBI taxonomy): Eukaryota > Viridiplantae > Streptophyta > Magnoliopsida > Saxifragales > Crassulaceae > Sedum > Sedum album. The sequence goes on along the minus strand of QZGG01001954.1, from coordinate 22,404 downwards.
CTGCTGTCAACACAGAAAGTTCAAAGGATGAGGATGTCAGCCATGGTCACAGTCATGAACATCAACATGAACATGATCACCATCATCACCATGATGAGAAACATGATCACCATCATCACCATGATGAGAAACATGATCATGGTATTTACCTTAATGATCTCTGTAATTCAGAGTAGGATTTTGTTTTGTAATTCACATGTTATCTTTGGTGACTTACGTAGTTTTTTTCAGTTTGGTAACTTTGCTTCCCTTGCATGCAGCCCATCACCATGATGATCATCATGCTCATGACCATACTCATGATCCTGGTGTTACATCAGTAAGCATTGTTTGTGAGGGGAAGTTAGATCTTGAGAAGGTGGGGTTTACTTGTTTATGCAGTCATGATATTCACATTGCTTGGAATTTATATTAATAATATCCAGTTCTTGAAAATTATATATGCGGCGACTTCTTTATTGATGGTGTAAAGTATCTTTTAGTTCTGATGTTTTTAATTAAGCAGTATGAATGACCCGTGTTGAGGCATATGATGAGCTCTTTCTTGTATAATGTAGGCCAATATGTGGTTGGGCACATTATTGATGGAACGCAGTGAGGATATATACAGAATGAAAGGGCTCTTGTGCGTAGAAGGCATGGATGAGAGGTTTGTCTTCCAGGTGAGTTATTTTTACTAGCTGTGACCTAAGCTTGCTCTTAGGACCATTACCTATGGTATCTTACTTCACTCGGCAGTTTTAAACTAGCACTATTCAAATTTCACTTATGGATTAGGGTTTTGGATTTGTGTTAATGTAGCTGAAATACTGGATCTGTTTACATATACTGACCGTACTTTGATGTGGTTATCACTTATCAGGGAGTTCATGACATATTTCAAGGTTCACCTGACCGGTTATGGGAGGCAGATGAAGCAAGAATCAACAAAATTGTTTTCATTGGCAGGAACTTAGATGCTAAGGAACTTGAGAAGGGTTTCAAATCTTGCCTACTATAAGTGCCTAATAATCGGCAGCTTTTTTGATCCCTTTCGGCATATCAAACTTAATGCTAGCGTTATGTACACTTCCGATAACAATTAGAATCACAAATCATATAACACAAATTTTGTATTCGGCAGTAATTTCAATAAATATATTATTTTCTGCTTTTGTCTAAAGTTAAAAATCAAACAATGTGGTCAACTACAACAGTTTATTGTTGGCTATTCCAATGAGAAAGTCATTAAGACCCAAGCAACAAACTTAATAGGCATACAGTAGTTGATATGAAGCTTGAGAGTGAAAGGGGAATACGGTAGCAAGATTCCATTGAATAAAACCTAGTGATGCGTTGAAGTTGAACCCTTGCAAAAACTAAAACACAACTTCGAATGCTACTGAAATGAAAACAGTAAATAAAACAAAACTGGACGTCCAAAACAGATCTCGACATTAGAATAGGAACACGTGTCAACCAATTAACCGTCTTTTTTCTTGTAATATGTATCCCATCCAGCAACAAAATTTTGTCATACCAATGACCTTTAAATACATTTACATTTACATTTTTAATTTATATTCGTAAGGTTACGTCTCAACCGTCCATCTCATCCATTAGCTTATCAATTTGATAACACTTGACAATCACTAATCAACTTGCATTTAGTGTTGTCCACTAACAAAAAAATGTAGACATGCGTCTTTCAATTGATGAACTAGCATATGAGATAGATGATTGAGATGTGACATTATGAATAAAATTTAAGGATATGGATTTACTTGAACACTCCTCATATTTATATATTTATATAGTACAAATGCTACGAAGTTGGGTTAGCTTTCCATCCACTTAAAATCATATGAACTCAATTATTAAAAATTAAACAATGATTTTGTTGTTTAGTGAATTAATACATTTGTCGTTTTGTGCATCTTTATTGTTTACTACAACTGTGCATTTATCATTTTTTGCATGTAGTAATGTGTTATTTGGTCAATTTGGAATGGGTTACAGAGAAACATTACCTCAAAAAGGTGTGGTTGGTATTAGAGGTTTTTTTAAAGATACATTTTATTTGATGAGATTGTGAGATTTAATTTCAATTTTATATTTATATTAATTTATTGATTGAGATTAAACTAATTTTAGTAAATAGAAATACAATAGCAAATAACACTCGACTATTAAAAATCAATAATTATCAATATTAACCTTGTTTGATCAATATAGCTCACCTTACATAATATTGTTTGTCCTCAATGTAATAGTCACAAATAAAGTTGCACATGAATTCTAATCTTCCTATAATCCTATATATAAAGCATAAGGGTGTGAATTGACGGTTTCTTTTTGAAGCCACAATTCACATCTCCAATTTATCCCTGTTAAAATTAATAATTACTAATAATATATTTCATACTAAAGTTTCCATATTTTAAACATATTTTATATTAATTATGTGCACATAAATGTGCACCAAACCACTAGTATATATAAAGTACATAGAGCGTGATTAATGGTTTTTTTTGATGTCACATACCACCCATTCTATTGATAATTATTTTTTATCATATTTCATATATTGATTTTGATGTAAATACTTTATAAATTTCACCAGTTAGTTTGCATAAGTTTAATTATGCACTTATGAACAAGTAGAGTTAAGTTCGGAAGAGATGTTCAATTTTTGTAAGACGGAATGACTTAATTTTAATCATTGAATTTGGTAATCCAACGGTTGAGATAAAATTTAGTTTTTAATAAATTGAACGGTTGAATTTGAAAGAAATCATAGCGGTTGAATTTGACGATTTATTTAAAAATTAAATCTCATCCGCTGCATTACTGAAAATCAATGATTGTCATTGTGTCTCACGATTCTATATTTATTTATACGTCTTTATTGAACTTTAATATGAACAAGTATAATTAAATTACGAGATCCAATTTAAATGTCTAGAACTTATTTAAGCTAATTTTGGGCAATTACAAAATACAGCTGGTTCTCAAAAACTGATGTGATAAATAAATAAATAAATAAATAAATAAATAAATAAATAAATAAATATAGTAAATGAGATCCTCCTTCCTAAACAGTCACATGTATCTCGTTCTCATAACACAAAACATGAGTTTGAGAGAGATGAACAGAGCAGCGAGAGGTCACGATTTGTCACAAAATCCTCTCGGTTGAATTTGAGCTTCGATTCATTCAGTAGAAGATCACTCTCATTCTCTATCCATTCTGATGACATCTCTTTCTTGAAAACCATTTCATTTTCTTCTTCTCTGTATTTCATTTCATTCCGTCCTACTAAATTTGTTGTGGTTGAGATTAAACTTGAGTTTAAAGAATGGCTCCGAAGTCGGGTAGAGGAAAAGGCCAAAAGGGTAGCAAGAAAAAGAGGAAGGAAATCAAAGGTACTCTCAATCAGCTTCCTCTTTTCTACTTTATAAGGGGGGAGCTGGTGTTGCTAAAATGAATGAATGAATTCATCTTTTGTAGTTGTTGTTCCAAGTGTCATCGACATTACTGTCATCACTCCTGACGACACAAACCTTGTACTCAAGGTAATTAAGTAGCAGTAAACATTCATCTCATCATGCTGCACAAATGAATGAATTTATACGTTTTTGATTAATATATATGTTTTTGATTTAGGGGATATCGACTGACAAGTTAATCGATGTGCGGAGGTTGCTGGCCGCAAATGTGCAAACTTGTCATTTCACCAACTATTCGCTCTCTCACGAGGTATGCTTCCTTTTCCAAGTAGTATGTTGTTTTGTTCTATTTAATTCAAATGCTTCCCATTTATTACTTCCTGCTATTTAATACTTTATAGTTGTTGAGCAATATAAACAATGAAGAATTTACAGTGCTAACTGATAACCAGAATTACCAATATACCCCTCCCTACGTATAGGGTTTAGTAATTTTGAGGGTATAATTGTAAACTGACTTCTGCCATTCCAAAATTGCACTGGCCTCAAATTTTTGTGCGCCTTCACGCTCTAGGGTACTTCTGTTTTTTCGTCCGGTATCAGTGCATGTAGCAATCCTCAGAAAAAGAATATTTTTTACAAAACTTTTATAGCCTCAGATTTCATTCAATAGAATTAAATAATATATTTTGAAAAATAAGTGGTGGAAAGTGGGGGGTTTGCAGGTCAAAGGACAGGCGCTGAGCGACAAGGTCGAGGTTGTTTCTCTGAAACCATTTCACTGCGAATGGTTGAAGGTACTTTTGCTCTGCTCATTTTGTAATTCATTAATTTTCTGCAAACATCAGCAACCTATCTAAAGACAACAGTGTTTCTTTCCTCTTGATTCTGCCATTTCCACAGCCACTGGAAATTTATCATTTGTATTTTCCATGTGTTTTGTGTGGTTCTGCTGCTCTGTCACTCCTTTTGAAGCACCAATCCTAAAGCCACAGCCACACCCCACCTTTATTTAAGTAACACAATATGTGATTAGCATTTAACACTCAATATTATGGTATTTGATTGTCTGTGGTTGGTTGAAACAAAAACAATGTTTAAACTGAAACAAAATTAGAATGTGCTTTATTGGTATTTTTATTGATATTTGTATTTTTTAATATAAACAATGTGCCAACAGAGTGGTGCTCTGTTGGTTGAGGAACCTGACAAAGAAACCTCACCACTATTCCTCAGATTTTCTGGGGATTCATTCCTCCCGTCTGCGCGCGTGGAGGCTGTTCATTCTTCCCGCCTATGTCTTGTACTCAATTGTAAACCACCCATCAAAAAAAAAATATAAACAATGTCATATGTATTGAGTTAGGATAGAGAGAGAATGTGATTTTTGAGAGATTAAACAAATAGTAATTTGTATCATTGATTTTGGTTAAGATTGTCACTATTGATATATAAATTAATTCTACATTTTATAGAGATAATATTATTACTTATATGCTTTTATTAAATCGATTTTGGTCAACTTCTTTATTATTATTTTAAATCCATTACCATATTACTCATCTGCATCGTTGATTTATGTTTATCAAATGCTTGATACTAATAACCATTCAATCACATGTATTTTTGCAAATTTAATTTTTAACATTTAAATCGAAAAATGTATCATTAAAATTATGTTCTCGCGTCTTACAAAAGTTAGTAGTCTTTTAAACTCTAAATTTATAATAGGAAATACGAAAAAGGTTCGAGAAGAACAAATATATTCATGCAAGACGGAATAACATTATTTCAGCCGTATATTTCTATCAATTCAACGTTAATATTGATAATCGTAAATTTTCAACTACTTCTTATTTTTTAATTAAAAATTAATTTAATTTCAATTGTTAAATTAATCTAATACGAAGGAGAATGCAACTAAATTTAGGGTTTGAATATTATTTTTCATTTGTTTGATTTTAACAATGAAACCTATTATTGTGTTAATTGACGTCGGCAGAGGAGTATACGGAAGAACAGAAAGCGGTGGAACAAGTGAGGCGACTGTTGGACATTGTCGCCTGCACTACCAAGTTCGGCAAGCCCAGAAACCAGAAGACTATCTACTCGTCATCTTCAGCAGCCAAAAAGAAGAATGGCGCTCTGGCCGTGCAAACAAATGGACATCAGCAGCAAAACGAGGATACTACTGCTTCTGTTGTTTCTGACACTTATATGGCTTCCATTCATCCGACACCCAACCTCTCTGATTTTTACGACTTCTTCAGTTTCGCCAATCTTTCACCCCCGATCATTAGTAACGCCCATCTTTCCAATTTTATATGTTATCAAAAAATGAGGATTAGATTGATATATAGAGTTTTGCAGGTGTTAAAAGAATTGATTTGGTGGGAATGGAAGCGAGCAAGGATGGTGATCATTTTGAAATGCAGGTGACAGACGTCGTCCTGGCGTATATTACTTTCGCTGAATTCTAAAAAATGACAGCTGAGGGTATTTTGTGTTTTGACTGCTTGCAGATTAAGATTTGTAACGGGAAGGTTCTTCGGATAGTTGCGTCGGTTGGAGGGTTCTACTCCTCTGGGAAACACTTCTCAAAGAGTCATTCACTTTTGGAGCTTCTTCAACAGCTTAGCCGTGCTTTTGCAAATGTGAGAACTTGGTATTTTTTTAACGTTAGAGAAAATGGAATGTGAGCGTTTTTAATGGAATGGGGTTGTCCTTTTGTCAACACGTACTGACTACTGAGCACATTTGGTTTAAAGTAGTTTCTTACTAACGGATTGTTGTGGCTAAATTTGCAGGCATATGACGCGTTGATGAAAGCCTTTGTAGACCATAACAAGGTGATGCATAACTTTTAGTTTAATAATATTCAGATATTAATTTTAAATTATAGGCATTTGAAATTTGCTTAATGTTTCTTTTTCAGTTTGGAAATCTTCCATATGGATTTCGAGCAAATACATGGGTTGTACCTCCTTTTGTAGCCGAGTCCCCCTCGAATCTCCAACCTTTGCCAGCTGAAGATGAGAGCTGGGGTGGCAATGGTGGAGGGCAAGGAAGAGATTTTCAACATCTTCACAGACCATGGGCAAGTGATTTTGCGGTATTAGCTAGCCTTCCGTGTAAAACGGAGGAAGAGCGGGTTGTAAGAGACCGAAAGGCCTTTTTACTTCATAGTTTATTTGTTGATGTATCCATTACCAAAGCAGTTTCTGCCATACTTCAAGTCATGAATTCAAAGTCAGATGGAACAAATGGGCTTCTTGACGGATCGGTTTTGTTTGAGGAACGCGTTGGAGACTTGTCCATTTTAGTGAAACGCAATAAACCATATTGCAGCTTGAGAAGTCATAAACTAGTAGAGGCTTTTTGTTCTTCAGAAGATACTGCGCAAAGGAATCTGCTTAAAGGTCTAACAGCTGACGAGAGTGTGGTCATCCGCGTAAGTAACTTTCTGTTCGTCTCCATCTCACTGATGCTATGAAAATATGGATTGTTAGTATTATTTTCTTGGGTGTTAATTTAAGTATGTTGTCATGTTAATACAGGATACTTCTTTGATTGGTGTTGTAGTGGTAAGACATTGCGGCTACACGGCAGTAGTAAGATTTAGTGATGTCAAGAAGAAGAAACACACTGAGTCTGATGTTTGTATTGATGATCAGCCAGAGGGAGGGGCTAATGCACTCAATATTAACAGGTAGGTTTAGCAATTTACATTCGCTTAAGTTTTCATGTTCTTGTCCAGTAGTTAGAAGGTACAATTTGCAAGCAAAGTTTTTATTTGACTCCCAGTGTCTCGAAGTATCACCATTATTCTTATGCGCTCAATTTTAATTCCAGTCATACTTGTTGCTTAGTTACACTTTCTGTCTCTCAGCTTTAGGTATGTACTACACGGTAATGACTCATCTGGTTCTCACCAACCACTGCGATCCAGCAATGATTTTGTCGAGCCTGCTAAATCTGTTGTTCGGAAAGTCATTGCAGAGAGCTTAGCTGAACTTGAAAATGCCGTTATTTCAACTAGGCCCGTAAGATGGGAACTTGGTTCTTCATGGGTGCAGCACCTTCAGAAGCCGGAAATTTTGGCAGATAACACTAGAAAGATTAGTACAGAGGATAGTGCTGAGCAGGTTGTTAAAGGTCTAGGAAAGCAATTCAAATCATTGAAAAAGAGAGACAAAAAGCCAAGTAACACAAGTGATGTTGTCGCAGACAGTACTTCGGAACTTAGCTGTTCTAATTTGGATTCTGATCTGATTGGTAGCGAAGAAAATGCTTCCATCAATGAGATTGAACTGAGGAAACATATATCTGATGATGCCTTTGTTCGTTTAAAGGAGACTGGATCGAACCTGCATATGAAGGTTTGGAAATCACGTGAATTCATTTTAGAAGCAAACAATAGTTCACTAAAAACTTTGAACATGTTCGCTCTTTAATGTCTTGCAGTCAGTTGACGAGCTTTTGAGAATGGCTTACAGTTATTACGATGATGTTGCTTTACCGAAATTGGTAAGTTCATTGAAATATAGATTGAGCTGCTTCTAATAACACAAACGTTTAGTTTGCAAAAGTTAGAATGCTTATATAATTTCTTTAATGTTCTTTTAGGTGACAGACTTTGGCTCTCTTGAGCTTTCACCTGTTGATGGACGCACCCTCACAGACTTCATGCATCTTAGAGGATTGCAAATGCGATCATTAGGTCGTGTGGTGAGCAGGCTGACATATTGATCTTAAAAAATCTATGCTGAAGTAATTTATATCCGTCGGTCTTTTTCTACTTTAACTCAATTTTGTGAACCAGGTTGAACTAGCTGATAAGTACCTCATATACAGTCCCTCTGTATCCATGAGATGATAACTCGTGCTATTAAGCACATACTAGTCTCCGTTATCGCTGCCATAAAAAATCCAGCCGACTTATCTTCAGCAATAGCATCGTCTTTGAACTTCTTTCTGGGTTCAAACACCACTACTGACGATCAGTGTCTAAAAACAAAATGGCTGACGGCATTCTTGTCAAAAAAATATTCTTGGACACTGAATGACGAGTTCCGCCACCTAAGAAAACTTTCAATTCTTCGGGCATTATGCCATAAGGTAACAGCCACTATATTTCCTCAAATACGCTCTCTATTTTCCTTCTGAGAGAATCCATTAGATTTCGTGATTCGGATCAGAAATATATTTTCAGTTTTGCTTTTTTAAAACTCTAGAGGCCATTTGAATGTTATTATAAACCTCCATTATTATTTCTCAGGTTGGATTGGAAATAGTACCAAGAGACTATGACATGGAATCTTCATCTCCATTTAGGGACACGGATATAATCAGCATAGTTCCAGTTTGTAAAGTAAATTCTCATCTAACCTTTTTCGTCCATTGGCATATCCTTTACGTCAAGTTCACTTGATGTTGATTATTCTCACTTGTTTCACTCAGCATGCAGTATGTTCGTCAGCTGATGGGAGATCTTTGTTAGAGTCGTCTAAAATTGCACTGGACAAAGGGAAACTGGAAGAAGCAGTAAATTATGGAACAAAAGTACCAACTCGACTTTATTTTTACCTCTAGGAAATGTAACATTGAATATAAAAAATTAAGAAGGTTATTATCCTTGTAGGCACTGGCGAAGATCATAGCAGTATGTGGTCCGTATCACAGGATTACAGCAAGTGCGTACAGTCTCTTAGCAGTTGTGCTTTACCACACGGGCGACTTCAATCAGGTGCTTGTGCCTCCTGCTGCGTTTTCTCTTTTAGTATGGGGCAACATTCGTCATTCCCTTCACATTATTTACTTAACTAACTCCAACTGGTCATTTGTCTTGACCTCCAGGCCGCTATATATCAACAAAAAGCTTTGGACATTAATGAGAGAGAACTTGGGCTAGATCATCCAGACACGATGAAGAGTTACGGTGACCTTTCAGTATTTTACTACAGACTGCAACACTTCGAGTTGGCTCTCCGGTAAGAAATATGAAACTATTTTTTCTCTTTTGTAATTGTGGTTTTTAATTTTAGTTTCTTTCATCACATTCTTCACTTTTAGACTTCAACTATTTCCATTTTTGTAATGTCATTCTAATGAAACTGAATCTACTGTTAGGTATGTGAACCGCGCTCTCTTTCTTCTTCACTTCACCTGTGGTCTTTCTCATCCCAACACTGCGGCAACATATATAAACATTGCAATGATGGAAGAGGGAGTGGGAAATAATCAGATTGCTCTTAGATATCTACATGAAGCGCTGAAGTGCAACCAAAGACTGTTAGGAGCTGATCACATACAGGTTTCATTCTTTTCGGCTAACTCTTCGTGTTTTCAGATGGCTTTGAGAAATAATTGCAGGATATTATTCCTCTTAATAAAGAGTAACACAGTTTATGTTTCTCATATAGACTGCCGCGAGTTATCATGCAATAGCTATTGCATTTTCTTTGATGGATGCATATTCCCTCAGTGTCCAACACGAACAGACCACCCTTAAGATCCTCCATAGCAAACTTGGCGCTGATGACGTCCGTACGCAGGTAGCATAAACAAAAAATTACAAGGATTTAATGCTTTTAATAAATGAAAAAGAGTCGTTTTCCTAATATTTGGTGACTGGCCAAACAATTTATATTCGATTGCAGGACGCAGCTGCGTGGCTTGAATATTTCGAATCAAAAGCTTTGGAGCAGCAAGAAGCTGCAGTAAATGGTGCTCAAAAGCTTGATGCAAATATTGCCAGCAAAGGTCACCTTAGGTAATGATTTGGTATAACCGAGTACTTACTGTAATGCTGATTCACCTAAGCTCCGAGATTTCAAATGGCATGTTATCATCAATGCAGTGTTTCCGACTTAATGGATTATATTGACTCTGACCGAGAATCCACTGGCGGGACTGTCTCAAAAAAGTTCGGTCGTGCAAAGGTAATATGTAATAACTTGCTCCTGGCTGGTGAATACACTGATCAACCTCCTATAGATTTTTACGAATGACTTGATTTACTTATCAGATATCTCAGATTTGTGAGAAGCAGTTAATGTCAGTAGAGACAGAAGAAGATGTGCCCATTGTAACGGAAACTCAGACCAAATCTGGCGAAGATAGGTTTGTGGCAGAAGTATCCTCTACAGGATCAGAAACTATTGTTCTTCAAGTACCCAAAGATGACGTCAAAACTGATATATCTTCTGATGAAGGATGGCAAGAAGCAATGTCCAAAGGACGGTCTAACGGTAGGTCTAGGAGGAAACGTTATCGCACGCAATCTAACCAAGCAAAGCTGAAAAACAACAGTTTGGAACAGTCAGAAAATGGACAAAATAATATCAAGCGTGATTTCTTATTATCACAAGCTAGAGATTCGACTGCTGGAAACACTATGTCTGCTTCGTCTCCCTTCAAGCAACAAAATGGTTCCGCCATTGCCAGAGATGAAGTGACACTGCATCAGGCCAGAACACCTAACTTTTCCGCACTAGCTTCAAAATCTATTTCCTACAAAGAAGTGGCTTTGGCTCCACCAGGCACCATCATAAAGCCAGCTTTAGTGGAGGATGAAGAAGTCATCAGTTGCACGCCCGGCAGTAACTCCTCCCCAGCTGTGGTTAAGCAGGAAGTAGCAGAAGAGAATATCAAGGTTGAAATGAAACAACTATTTCATGAGAAGCTTGCAGAAGACAGTGGCAATGAGATTGATACTGAAGTAGTCTCCGAAAAAATAGTAAGAGTCGTGGATGAAATAAAAGACATTCCTGAAGATTTGGCTATTCCTGAAAATGGTGTGAGATCTGAGGGGTCGGATGGCGAAGAGACTCTTGTTAAAACAAATAGTTGCAAGCTATCTGCTTCTGCACCGCCATTCAGTCCAGGAGCTAACTCATTGTCCAACCCGATTAGTGGAGCTGTTATGTCAAATGGATATGACCTTGATTCCATCAAAGAAATGATCTCAGAGCAAGTTAAAGTCCCACCTGTAGCTGCAAGGATCCCATGCGGTCCTAGATCACCTATGTATTACAGGAATGCTCGCACATTTCACATGAGACATGGAATCAAGAAGTACCGAATCCCTGCCATGGAGAGAGTAAGATTTGCATCCAACAAGGTCATGAACCCAAATGCACCTGAATTTGTTCCTAGTAGTTGCTGGGCTACAAGCACGAGCAACACCAAGCTTAAAATTCCAAATGGTTCCAATACTGTTGCTGACATTGCAGGAAACTCGACATTTGCTCACGGGAACGATAACAAGTTGACTGAGTCTGAAAAATCCGAGTTAGCCAGACAGATTTTGCTTAGCTTCATCGTGAAGTCAGTACAGAACAGAACTGAAACAGAAAATGGCAGACCTTCCACCGAGGACCAGAGGGGTAAACCTTTGGCAAATTCATCAGAACCATTTGCGAATGACAGTGCTATAATCAAAATTATCTGCAGTAATGAAGTGGATACTGCAACTACTCAACTAACTGATTCACTGGATAAGGATACTCTTAAAAAGAATACATTCGACGGGGAAGGAGAAGGCTTCGTGATCGTAAAAAACAGGAAGAACCGAGGAAAAATAAATAATGGCGTCCGGAGTTCGTATAACCAGCCATCTGTATGTGCTTCAGTACGCTAATAAGGAGCTGCAACCACCTTAGATCGATGTGAATCCTTAGTGATTAAAATCATGTAGCCTCACTTCTTCTAAAAACACTAATGAGGTCTTAGACTCAACCAGGCTCTAAATTCTTTTTTCAAGTCCGTTCATTTTTGAAGTTTATATAACTGGAAGAGTTAAGTTCCTATGAACATTTTGACAAACTCACCTCATTTTACATATCAGGGTCGGAATGTTCTGTTTCAGTGTTGACGTAAACATCACTTCTAAAAGTAAAAACACCTACAGTTCTTGTTTGTTTCGTTATATTATGAGTCCGTTGATGCTTTTCTTATTTGTTTCTAGTTCAAAACATATTTCAAGCACGCAAAAACAAACTAAAAAGGACTAGACATATCGATGTTGTGCGGGTGGACAACTAAGAATAATAAATTTTAATAGCTCTTAGAACAAAATTGACGTAAACAAATCAATACTCTTTGTCTCTTTTATTCCATAGAATGTCTAGAAATTAAGAAACTGTTATAAATTCAGTATAACTTTTGCCTTTTTTAGATAGAATGCTAGCAATTCTTCGAGACTAAAAACCAAACCAAATATACTGAAATGTAGAGATGTAGGAAGTGAAGTTGAAGGCAAAGGGGTGAGTTTTCCCTTTACTAAGTGCTTTTATTTATAGAAATTTTACACAACCTTGGTCAACAATGTAGGCACTTAATTTCAACTAAGTGGTTCGGTGAATAGTAATTTTGACTAAACTTGCCAAACTAAACCTATTCATAACAGAAACAAGTATTCAACAAAATTTGACAGGAAGGAAACCCTAATTTTTTTATTTAACATTAAAAAAACTGTCTAGCAAAATAGTGAAGAAAATTGTAAATGACCACCTGCCATCTCACGATCTTCTGAATAAATATTTGTCGTCCTTAATCTTTTTCCTATAACCAACTAAACATCAAAAAGATTGTGGGATTGATAAAATAAAATGATTAGAGAAGACCATAAACAACCATTTCTCACTATTCAATCAAATATTATGTTACAATATACTCAATATAATAATAAAAAAATTCACTTAAAAAGGCAAGTTAATTGAAATATTAATTATAAGAATGATGTCGCGGAATATACGCTATTAAGAGGAAGATTTAATGAAATTAATCTAAAATAAACTGCTATGACAATACGAGGTCAAGCTGATTCACACAACAATCTACCAATTGAACCGACAAATCAATATAAATCGGACATCGAAAAACTGAATATATCAACCGGATCGGACCGAATATATAAATCCACTTCTCTACTCCGTCATTACAACGGGACTAAACGCTTAGGGTTTCCGATTTCGTCGTAACACGAGAGAACTGCTGTTCAGTTCGTTTCGTACGACTCAGACGTTTCAGTCCAGATGTGGAAAAATGGCGCTCCGCCACCACCAGGAACAGGCGGATCGTCAATCCCATCGCCACCCGCTGCAAAGCCTTCTTACACCGACCTTCCGTCTCCTGCCGAGGCGGAAGCGAGGTTGGAAGAGAAGGCACGTAAGTGGATGCAGTTGAACGCTAAACGTTATGGAGATAAGAGGAAATTTGGATTTGTTGAGACTCAGAAAGAAGATATGCCTCCAGAGCATGTCAGGAAGATTATAAGGTTGATCAGTTTCGGTTGTAGAAGCTGGTTGTGTTGTTATATTTCTTATTTCCTTTTCGAAATATTTGATATGAATAAACATCTTTTTAGGGTTTGTCATTGCTAATATTTTAGAGTCTATTGCAGAGTGTTCAAGTTAGCTGAGTTATATTTGCATGCAAGTCTTGATCAGGTAGAATGTTGCACCTAAGGGTGGTAAAGTTGGGGATAATATTCATACTTATGCGTTTGTTGATTTGTAATAGAGAACATGGAGATATGTCCTCGAAGAAGTATAGGCATGACAAGCGTGTGTATCTCGGAGCACTCAAGTTCATTCCTCATGCAGTTTACAAGCTACTAGAAAACATGCCGATGCCCTGGGAGCAGGTGCTGTTGGCGGACTATTTTAAGATGTTCTATTAGGTAATTATTTTATTCATATAAATAAATTGAATTTTCCTACTTTTCATGTTTTATGATAGGTGCGTGATGTGAAGGTTTTGTATCATATTACTGGAGCTATTTCGTTTGTTAATGAAATTCCATGGGTGGTCGAACCAATATACATGGCTCAGGTATGTCTTTTTGAAGTTTCAAATTGCGATATTTGTTAATGAATCTTTGAAGTCAGCGTATCACAATAGGCATATATAAACAAAAAGGGTGAATTTGGTAGGGTTTTACTTGCTCCCATGATACTTTTTCAGTATCGAGAGTAGGCTCACTCCCATCAGAAGCTTCACTTATACTGTAGCTGATAAGTTAAATATATTTATATTGCAGTGGGGTACAATGTGGATTATGATGAGAAGAGAAAAGCGTGACCGTAGGCATTTCAAGAGGATGCGTTTTCCACCATTTGATGATGAAGAACCTCCTCTGGATTATGCAGATAATCTGCTAGATGTGGATCCGTTGGAACCTATTCAACTAGAAATGGATGAGGAGGAAGATACTGCTGTGTATACATGGCTTTATGACCACAAGCCTCTTGTTAAAACTAAGTTCATTAACGGCCCAAGTTACAGGAAATGGCATCTTTCTTTGCCAATCATGGCCACTCTCCATCGGCTTGCTGGCCAATTGCTGTCTGATTTGATAGATCGGAATTACTTTTACTTGTTTGATATGGAATCCTTTTTCACTGCAAAGGCACTAAACATGTGTATACCAGGTATGTAACGTACTTCAGCTTATTCGTTAATTTCAGTCATTAATCATGAGTCATGACTAATATATATATCCATTGTTGTTAATTGAGTAATAATACAAAAATAGTTTTGAAACAATTTGTCTTTAGGTGGCCCTAAATTTGAGCCTCTATACCGTGATTTGGAAAAGGGTGATGAAGATTGGAATGAGTTCAACGACATCCATAAACTTATTATTCGTTCACCTCTCAGAACAGAATATAGAGTAGCATTTCCTCATCTTTATAATAACAGGCCGAGGAATGTCAAGCTATGTGTCTATCACACTCCCATGGTTATGTATGTCAAGACTGAAGATCCTGACCTGCCAGCATTTTACTATGACCCGCTTATATATCCCATAACATCAGGAGGCAAAGATCGCCGTGATAAAAAAAGCTTCGAGGATGAAGATGATGACTTTAACCTGCCGGATGGAGTTGAACCTCTTCTGAAAGACATTCAGCTTTATACAGACGCTACTGCTGCTGGTATATCATTGCTGTTTGCACCACGACCTTTCAACATGAGGTCGGGTAGGATGCGAAGAGCTGAAGATATACCATTAGTTTCAGAGTGGTTCAAGGAGCATTGGTAAGTCGTTGAGTTGTGTCTATATACCTGTGAAATTATTTCCTTGTTTGGCAATTACATTTGACTAACCTCGCTGACCTGTTTTTTCGTTCAGTCCTCCATCATATCCAGTGAAAGTCAGAGTTAGCTATCAAAAGCTCCTTAAGTGTTTTGTATTGAATGAGCTCCATCACAGACCACCTAAAGCTCAGAAGAAGAAACACTTGTTTCGTTTGCTTAAAGCTACAAAGTTTTTCCAAACCACTGAATTGGATTGGGCTGAAGCAGGACTTCAAGTCTGTAAGCAGGGGTATAACATGCTCAACCTTCTGATTCATAGAAAGAATCTGAACTACCTCCATCTGGATTATAACTTCAATCTGAAACCAGTGAAGACACTTACTACCAAGGAAAGGAAGAAATCCCGATTTGGAAATGCTTTTCATCTGTGTCGGGAGATTCTCCGTTTGACAAAACTTGTTGTTGACGCTAATATCCAGTTCCGCCTAGGGAATGTGGATGCATTCCAACTGGCTGATGGCCTACAGTACACTTTTTCTCATGTTGGGCAGTTAACTGGTATGTACCGTTACAAATACAGGCTTATGCGACAGATTAGAATGTGCAAGGACTTGAAGCATTTGATTTATTATCGTTTCAACACGGGGCCTGTTGGGAAAGGACCTGGTTGTGGTTTTTGGGCGCCTATGTGGAGGGTGTGGTTGTTTTTCCTTCGTGGTATAGTACCACTGTTGGAAAGGTGGTTGGGAAATTTGCTAGCAAGGCAATTTGAAGGCCGACACTCCAAGGGAGTTGCAAAGACTGTCACAAAGCAACGTGTTGAAAGTCACTTTGACTTGGAACTTCGTGCAGCTGTTATGCACGATTTGCTTGATGCTATGCCAGGTGACATATAAGATTCACCTAGTCTGTAGGCTTGTTTTACATCAAGTACTTCCATTTTCTTATGGTTCATAATTGTTTGCAGAGGGTATTAAGCAGAATAAGTCTAGAACTATATTGCAGCATCTCAGTGAAGCATGGCGCTGCTGGAAAGCTAACATTCCGTGGAAGGTATGACTCTCAGTTGTATTTTTTTCATAATTGTATAGGATAACTGCAGTTACAGTGGTTTTCTTTTCTACGACACCACTATGTCCTAACTAGGTTTCTCCATTTCGTTTTCCTATTGCTTGTGTCTTTGTAGGTCCCTGGGCTGCCTGTTCCGGTTGAGAACGTGATTCTTCGGTATGTCAAGTCCAAAGCTGATTGGTGGACTAATGCTGCACACTATAATCGAGAACGTATTAGGAGAGGTGCCACTGTTGATAAGACAGTATGTCGTAAGAATCTTGGAAGACTGACTCGTCTTTGGCTCAAAGCGGAACAGGTAAATATCTTGTCAATGTTATTGTTTTTGCAAACACGATCATATTTATAACCTAGGACTGTGTCTGAGATCTTGCAAATGCTCTTTTACAATCATCTTTAATTGTGATATTGATTTTTTATGATCCATAGGAGCGACAACACAACTATTTGAAGGATGGGCCAAGTATTACACCAGAAGAAGCAGTTGCCATTTTTACAACAGCTGTGCACTGGCTAGAATCCCGGAAGTTCTCAACCATTCCATTTCCTCCGTTGTCTTACAAGCATGACACCAAACTCCTTATACTTGCACTTGAAAGACTAAAAGAATCATACAGTGTTGCGGTAAGATTGAATCAACTGCAAAGAGAAGAGTTGGGGTTAATCGAGCAAGCTTATGATAATCCTCATGAAGCATTATCCCGAATCAAGCGTCATCTTCTCACCCAGCGTGCGTTTAAAGAGGTATGACTTTGAACCTCATAGTTTTCTGTTTGTACTTTCTCTGGATTTGTAAGGCATGGTATATTTGTAGTTTTACTGACTTGGATAGTTTTGTTTTCTTGTTGAACCAGGTTGGCATTGAGTTCATGGATCTATATAGTTACTTGATCCCAGTGTATGAAATTGAGCCTCTTGAGAAGATAACAGATGCCTATCTCGACCAATATCTTTGGTATGAAGGCGATAAGCGGTGTCTCTTTCCAAATTGGATAAAACCTGCTGACTCAGAACCACCCCCATTGTTAGTTTACAAATGGTGTCAAGGTATAAATAATTTGCAAGGTGTATGGGACACCAGTGATGGACATTGTGTTGTTATGCTTCAGACCAAATTGGAGAAGTTCTTTGAAAAGATTGATCTGACGATGTTAAACAGGTCTGTGGTTCAACTCTGATATTTGCTAACTATCTATTTATTGATGGACGTTAAAACAGAAACTTCACTTTCGCATTTGATGTGTGCAGGCTTCTACGGTTAGTACTTGACCCTAGCATTGCTGATTATGTAACTGCAAAGAACAATGTGGTTCTCTCCTACAAAGACATGAGTCACACAAATTCTTATGGTCTTATACGAGGTCTACAGTTTGCTTCATTTGTTGTCCAGTACTATGGGATGGTGCTTGATCTCTTGCTTCTCGGTCTAACCCGTGCCACTGAAATCGCTGGTCCAGCCAATATGCCCAATGAGTTTATCACTTACAATGATACCAATATTGAGACGAGGCATCCAATTCGATTATACTCTCGGTACATAGACAAGGTGCACATAGTGTTCCGCTTCACTCACGAAGAGGCCAGAGACCTTATCCAGCGATATCTTACAGAGCATCCTGATCCAAACAATGAAAATATGGTCGGGTACAACAACAAGAAGTGTTGGCCAAGGGATGCTAGAATGCGACTCATGAAGCATGATGGTAATTGTTCATGAATTGTTAATTTACATTTGCAGAATGATCTTCTTGACTAATGTTTGATTATATTGCTCTACAGTTAATCTTGGCAGAAGTGTTTTCTGGGATATCAAGAATCGGCTGCCCAGAAGTTTAACAACATTGGAATGGGAGAATGGCTTTGTATCAGTATACAGCAAGGACAACCCTAACCTACTATTTAGCATGTATGCTACTTTCTTTGCATCGTGATTTATTTCATGCTAAAACATATTTTGATGCACTCAATACTTGTTAGTCTGAGGGCTTACACTTCTCGTGTATGCTACTCAGTAAACGAGGGCTTACACTTCTCGTGTATGCTACTCAGTAAACGAGGGCTTACACTCAATACATGTATGCTACTCAGTAAACGAGGGCTTACACTTCTCGTGGAATATCAGGTGCGGATTTGAGGTAAGAATATTGCCCAAGATTAGGATGACTCAGGAGGCATTCAGTAACACCAAGGACGGAGTTTGGAATTTACAAAATGAACAAACAAAGGAACGCACAGCAATAGCATTCTTGAGGGTTGATGATGAACACATGAAAGTATTTGAGAACCGTGTCAGACAAATTCTTATGTCCTCTGGTTCAACAACCTTTACCAAGATAGTTAATAAGTGGAATACAGCATTAATTGGTACGTTCATTTCCTTTGTTGCTAATATTTTTCACTTGCTTCTCTCCCTAACTCGCCACCCTTTTGAAGGGCTCATGACATACTTCCGTGAAGCGACTGTGCATACTCAGGAATTGTTGGACTTACTAGTCAAATGTGAGAACAAAATTCAGACTCGTATAAAGATTGGGTTGAACTCCAAAATGCCTAGCAGGTACCTGTCTTTACTTTTGTATTATTATTGTTTTTTTCTATTTTGTTTCATCAATAGGGTCATTTATCTCAAAGTCAATGACTCTTAAACTTTTTTCATTCCAGATTCCCTCCCGTTATATTCTACACGCCGAAGGAAATCGGAGGACTTGGTATGCTGTCGATGGGGCACATACTGATTCCTCAAAGTGACCTTCGATACAGTCAGCAGACTGATATGGGCGTGACCCATTTTAGAAGTGGAATGAGTCATGAGGAGGACCAACTGATTCCAAATCTTTATCGTTATATACAGGTAGCTTGATTTCAAGTTTACTCTTAAATTTTGTCTAGTGTTTTGTTCTCATTAAACACAATCTTCTTACGTCCATGTGATCTCTCAACAGCCATGGGAGAGTGAGTTCATAGATTCACAGCGTGTGTGGGCAGAGTACGCTTTAAAAAGGCAAGAAGCCCAGGCACAGAACAGGCGTTTGACTCTTGAAGATTTGGAAGTAAGCGATGTCACATATTTTAGTCAATTAAGTCATTTTCTGACAACGTGAACGTTATCATATTACTTGTCTTTTTCTCTTAGATCCACATATTGTTTGTAGGATTCATGGGATAGGGGAATACCACGCATCAATACTTTATTCCAGAAGGACAGGCACACACTGGCATATGACAAAGGATGGAGAGTGCGTACTGACTTTAAGCAGTACCAAGTTCTTAAGCAAAACCCCTTCTGGTGGACACACCAAAGGCACGATGGTAAACTTTGGAATTTGAACAATTATAGAACTGATGTAATTCAGGCTCTAGGGGGTGTGAAGGGATTCTTGAGCATACACTATTCAAGGGAACATAGTAAGTGTCACTTGTTATCTTGCACTCTTTGCAATTCCTTAGCTCTATTTTCTCTAGATATAATCAGCAAACTGTTGTCTTTTCTATTGTACTCAACAGCTTTCCAACCTGGGAAGGTCTCTTTTGGGAGAAGGCTTCTGGTTTGAAGAATCCATGAAATACAAGAAGCTGACTAATGCTCAAAGATCTGGTCTCAACCAAATTCCGAACCGTCGGTTTACCTTATGGTGGTCACCAACCATTAACCGAGCAAATGTATATGTTGGTTTCCAAGTGCAACTGGATCTTACTGGTATTTTCATGCATGGAAAGATTCCTACACTCAAGATTTCACTCATTCAGATCTTCCGAGCTCATCTGTGGCAGAAGGTTCATGAAAGCATTGTAATGGATCTCTGTCAAGTACTAGATCAGGAGCTGGATGCATTAGAAATTGAGACTGTGCAGAAGGAAACGATTCATCCAAGAAAGAGTTACAAGATGAACAGCTCATGTGCTGATATTCTTCTGTTTGCTGCCCATAGATGGCCCATGTCAAAGCCTAGTTTAGTGGGAATCCAACGATGTATTTGACCAGAAGGCAAGTAACAAATACTGGATTGATGTTCAGCTTCGATGGGGAGATTATGATTCCCATGACATAGAGAGATACACTCGGGCTAAGTTCATGGATTATACAACGGACAATATGTCCATTTATCCATCTCCTACGGGTATCTTATATAATTATGTTTTACACCTAACAGAAATATCGGCCCAATTTTAGTGTGAAAGTGATTAATCAATTGTTCGTTTGTAGGGTGATGATTGGTGTGGACTTAGCATACAACCTGCACTCAGCCTTTGGGAACTGGTTCCCAGGGTCAAAACCCTTAATTGCTCAAGCAATGAACAAGATCATGAAGGTAATGGGTTATCCATTTGTTGTTATTTTAGGTGATTAGTAAACCTTTAATAGAACCTTGTGATATGGATACAAGCTAATATGAATCTTTCTGTTGCAGTCCAATCCGGCCTTGTATGTCCTGAGAGAAAGAATAAGGAAGGGTTTGCAGCTTTACTCATCCGAGCCAACGGAACCATACCTATCATCCAAAATTATGGAGAAATCTTTAGCAATCAGATAATATGGTTTGTAGACGACACTAATGTGTATCGTGTTACCATCCATAAGACTTTTGAAGGGAATCTGACTACAAAGCCTATCAATGGTGCTATCTTTATTTTAATCCTCGGACTGGACAACTGTTTCTCAAGGTTTTTGTCTCCTATCTATTTCTTGTGTTAATGTGCATATTGTTGATCAAGTTTTCAAAATTTCGCAATGTTGCAGGTCATACACACTAGTGTTTGGGCCGGGCAGAAACGTCTTGGTCAGCTTGCCAAGTGGAAAACTGCCGAAGAAGTGGCTGCCCTTGTTCGGTCTTTACCTGTCGAAGAACAGCCAAAGCAAGTCATTGTGACTCGTAAAGGAATGCTTGACCCTCTGGAAGTCCATTTATTGGATTTCCCTAATATTGTTATCAAAGGAAGTGAGCTGCAGCTCCCTTTTCAGGCTTGCTTGAAGATTGAAAAATTTGGTGATCTAATACTGAAAGCAACTGAGCCACAGATGGTGTTATTCAACATATATGATGACTGGCTTAAAAGTATATCATCATACACTGCATTCTCGAGGCTCATTTTGATTCTGAGAGCACTTCATGTGAACAATGAGAAAGCAAAAATGTTGCTCAAGCCAGATAAGACGATAGTCACAGAGCCACATCACATCTGGCCTTCTCTTACCGATGATCAGTGGATGAAGGTATTCTCAAACTTCTGTAGTTTGACCACTAGAGTTTAAATTTAAACCAGTTTAGTTAATGGCTTATGTTGATTTTTGAGTTCTGATTGTTCGCTTTGTTAGTCTTTTTTCTTGTTAATTAATTGTGTTTTCTTTGTCTTATATTCTAATGGTATTGCTTTTGTAGGTTGAGGTAGCCTTGAGAGATCTGATTCTCTCAGATTATGCAAAGAAAAACAATGTTAACACGTCAGCGCTCACTCAATCAGAGATTCGTGACATAATTCTCGGAGCTGAAATTACGCCACCTTCTCAACAAAGACAGCAGATAGCAGATATTGAAAAACAGGTACTAATACATGCCAATGTCAATTTTCTCCGAGTCTAGCAACTCATTTTAACAGTAGACTCTGATTTTCTTTTATAGGCCAAGGAAGCTAGTCAACTGACTGCAGTAACAACGAAAACCACAAATGTGCATGGTGATGAGCTGATTGTCACCACCACTAGTCCCTATGAGCAGGCAGCATTTGGCTCCAAGACTGATTGGCGAGTGCGGGCTATTTCAGCATGTAACCTCAATCTCCGAGTCAACCATATTTATGTCAACTCAGAAGACATAAAGGTAATGCTACCTAATACATGTTTACTCATGAGCTACGACTATT
>QZGG01001953.1:0-49010 GCA_006409495.1 Sedum album | reverse complement strand
GGTTGCAGTGAGTTGTTTGATTCATTTCCTGACTTCATTATTTGATTTTGTAACAATTTCTTTTTTGTTTTTGATTTTTTGAGCTTTTGAGTGAATGTGATTGTGCTTTTGTAGTGTCATGCCATTGTATCGCGTTGGATGTTGAGGGGAGGTGCTATACATGGGGCGCAATGAGGCATGATGATTGATTTTATTCATGCTAAAAAGAAAAAAATTGTTTTGTTTGTTTGGAATGTGTGAGTTGATTACTTTGTGACGTGGATGTGTAGAAAGGGCAGCTGGACAGGGCGATTTGCTATCAAGGGATACACCAACTGTAGTATCTGAATTCTCCAAGTAAGTCGGTATCCTGCTGTGATATCTTTGTCAATGGTGATTTTGATTTTAATGTATCACCTTTTTGCTTAATTGAGCATGTTGTCTCTCGTATATCTTAACTTTGACATATTTTAGACTAACATTCAACCAGAGACAATGATGTCATCTTTCTAATAGTTTGTCTCTCCTGACTATGACATAACCGGAATGTATTCAACTACTACGCCTTACCCTCAACCGAGCAATCTTTTTGTATTAATTACCAGAGGCAGTCAATTCATACTTTTGTATACTGTTTTGGGTTTATTACAACTTACAAGTAATACCAATAGATGAATTGTTGAAGTGGTGGTTCAACAAATCTCAGGCCATGAAAATTGAAGATATAATGAGAGTTGAACTCACCCTGATAGTTTATGCATGAGTAAATTATGTTTCAGATACAAAATTGTTTGTGCTGGATCAGGGAGAAGCCATTCTGTGGTTGTGACTGATGAGGGGCTCTCTTTTGCTTTTGGATGGAATAAACATGGACAGCTTGGTTCTGGATCTTCAAGAAATGGTACAGTTAGTTTCTGCATACTGTATACTTCATTCTTTGTGGAACCAACTCGCCTCTCAATAGAATGTTGGCTTCAGAGGTCATAATTGCAGATTATTCTTGTAACTATCATTGGTTTTATTTTGGCAGAGATGGAGACCTATCCTGTCCGTTGTCAGGTTACAGATGTGGACAAAGTCGCTTGTGGTGCGGACTTCACAGTTTGGCTATCATCTGTTGAAGGAGCCTCCATTTTGTATGTAACTAGTTGTGATTGTTATTTTTATCCAGTCTCTCTTGAACATGTCCTTGTGTTTTATTTGCTTGTTATTTTGATTCAAGGACTGCAGGGTTACCTCAATACGGCCAGCTAGGACATGGTACAGACAATGAGGTACATTGCTCTTTTGAAGATATGCTTCATGACTAGAGCATTCGATACAATATATGATATGTGATTACTTAAATGCACATGCACAATCACCTTTATATCGTTGAGGCTGACCCTCTTAGCATTTAAACTCTTCAAACAATATGTAATGATTGGCCGACACTTGGTTATCCTTCTTGACAATCATTTGTCAAGTTCAACGGAGTTTTGGGGTGGATCTGATTCTACATTTTGGATATTCGTTTCAAAATGCAGCATAATACCAAAGATAGCTCAGTCAAGCTTGCTTACGAGGCTCAACCTAGGCCAAAAGCAATAGCTGCTCTGTCTGAATCAACGATCACAAAAGTTGCTTGCGGAACAAATCACACAGGTTATTCTTCCATCTTGTTTTATATTTACGTGCCTCGGTCCACCATTAGTTTCCAAAAGTTCACTTTCTCATGCTTATTTGAATTCTTTTGTCCTTATAGTGGCAGTAAATTCAAAAGGCTTTGTTTACACGTAAGAGACCCTCTAGTTATTTATGTATTTTCTATAACTTATTTGATGCCTATGACTCTGACTTATAGGTTTTGCTATTGCTCGTCTTTAGGTGGGGATTTGGGGGTTATGGAAGGTTTATACTCCTCTCATTGTAGTTTTATTTTCATTTTAGCATTAACATCATCAAATGGTTCTTCGCCGATCCTTATTCAGGCTTGGGCATCGTGAGCAGTAAGATGAGTGGTTACCTCGAAGTATTGATGTTTTTCAGCGACAAAATGTCCTACCACCTAATGCAGTAATTTCTGCTGGTGCTGCCAACGCTGCATGTACTGCTGGTATGTATTTATTTTGAGACCACACATAAAAAGTGGTAATGAACCAGTGCACTAACATAGTGTATTTTATGCATCTCTATTCAATTGTTAAGTAACCTTTCAAATTTTCTTCTTGAATTTAATTGTTTTTTAGTTTTTCTGAAGACTTTGGGTTGCATTCCTCAGCATTTTAGTTGCAAAGAGTATTGTGGCTGGCAAGGACTTACTGATACAAGCTTAGCTTTTTTGATCTTCAATGCATATTTACTTTGACTTGCTTCGTTGACTCCATTTATCTTCGCAGCTGGAGGTCAGTTATACATGTGGGGAAAGATTAAAATTAGTGGTGATGACTGGATGTATCCAAAGCCCTTAATGGATTTAAGGTAATACATTTGGTGTAATGTCTTATTTTTATACACTTTTATCCAATCCGAGGTGTTTAACTCTTTGACTATTTTGGTTCCATCCTATTCACTAACATTTTGGTCGTTGTTGATTTCCATGTCTATTTTTCTTGGTAACTGTTGTTTTTTTATGAGAATGATATAAAAATGTCTGCTTTTGAATTTTGGTAATCTTGCTTATCTTTTATCATTGTAGCAGTTTCGTGACCTGAATTTATTACTATTTAGTGTTTCGCGAGCTGAATAAATTTATTGGGTATCATGTAACTAGTTATTGTATTCATGTCCTGTTTCGTAACTTGAAGTGGCTGGAATATACGTTGCATGGATTCTGGAAATATGCATCACTTTGCCGGTGCTGATAATTCTTGCATAAGCTGGGGTCATGCACAGTATGGCGAGCTGGGATATGGTCCTGAAGGGCAGAAGTGTGTTTTACTGTTTTGTTAACTATTCATTATTTCCTTTATCATTATGCTGAATTTGTTTACCATGGAAAATTTCAATATCTTTATTTTTATTTTAGGTCTTCGTCCATTCCCAAAAAAGTGAACTCCGTTGAGAATATGCACGTTCTTACGTGAGAACTGCTCAGTCTACATATGTCCTTGATAATCTTTGTACTAATAACATTTCTAATCAGTTTGTTCACCTCATAGGGTTGCATGTGGTCTTGGACTCTCTATGGTCGTGGTTGATAGAACTGGTGTTGCTGACACTCGATCAGGTGAGTTGCTTGCATCAGTTTTAGCTCTGTTATGTGTTATCATCATTAGAAAAGTCTATTTGTCTGCCTTTTAGTTATTGGAATTATTAACTTCTTTATGTAGAATTGAAGTGTACTTACGCATATATTTCGTAATAATGAATATCGACATGATGACTTGCTGATTCCAGTTTGTCATTGGTAACATTTTCTAACTCTTCTAGTCTGTTTCAGATTGAAGTGTTTGACGGTGAGGTCCCAACTGAAGGTATTTAGAAGAGTATGATTTATAGGGTGTCATATAAGATTGCTTTATAGATCCGGAAAATATGGTAATTGTTTCTTATTTTATCCAGACACGGAAGAACCTTCCAAATCTGTGCCCAAAAAGACAACTAAAAAGGATGCTACCAATACTTCCAAAGACGGCAAGAAGAGGAAAAAGGCTAAAGAATCATCCGAGTCCGAAGATGAGAGTAACGGTGCCAACAGCCAAAGTGACGATGACGATGAAGAGCGGGTTAACGGTTCAACAGACAAGAAGAGACAGCAAGGAAGCAAAGCGGGCAGAGGTAGGGGAAGAGGCAGAGGCCAAGGAACCTCTGCAGCAGATAAAGTCTCGCAAGCTAACGGACAGCAAAAGAGGGAGAGGACGCCCCAGGAAACAGCACTAAGTTATCAACTGATATGTGACTGACTCATACTCATGCCGAGAGAAGTGTGCTTGTATTATACCCTCATTTTGCAACATTGGGAAGTGCATTTGTCACTTGAGTATTAACAACTGTTCATGACTATGTAACAATTTTCTCTCTAATATACCGAGCAAACTCTCAAGCGGAAGCCTGGCTGGGACTGGGACGCATTCCAGGAATACTAAACTCATTGCAGACTAGCTAGCTGTGCTTTTATTGCTTAATGTTTTCTTTAAACTTAGAAGTGTAAAGCGGTTGCAGATCAGTTAGTTGATAAGCATCTCTTAGCTGCTGTATGAGCAGCAAAGAAACTTTAAGAAACAAAAGTTTCCGAGTCCATTACTTGCAGATCAACTGTAGCTGACCTGTCCTTGCTAAGGTTGTTTTGTTTCAATCAATTCAACTTCAGTTCTCAACTTCATACCATGTAAAATAAAAGATGAGCATCTCCACACGCAGTCCACTACTTCCAGTACATCTCAAATATCTTCCATCATTTCTAACAACTTAGGTATTAGGCTAATGTGTCTTCCCCAGAGACACATTGCCCACTTGGTCTCAGACTCAACACATCAACCACCCTATCCCCTGGGCCAAATCCTTCAACACAACTTAACAAGGCTTTGTGGATGTATCCTTATAACCCCGACATCCATGTCCTACAATACAACCCGACCTCCTAACACAACTATTGATGGAATAATTATGAACAGTGTCCACCTTGGTTATTGTCTCTTTTTGAGCTTAACAATATTTTCGGGTTTGCCTGCATGTTAAATGTTTCACAAAGCGTCTTAACACTTTGATCAAAGTGGTACTTTCTGATGTTGTGAATATGTTCTACAGTATTTTTTTAGATATTTCACAAGTCATTTCATTTAATATTATCATATTATGATCTGAAACCTAATCATTTAATCTAAAAAGTGTTTAGACGGGGTTGATTTGATATTTTATCATAACATAGAAAAAATCTCATTCGTACATGTTAAGTGATGTACATCACCTCATCGAGGCTCGAGCATCAAAACAAATAAAAAGTCCATGCATTAAATTGTGAAGTTCGACATGATGATTATCTAAAATTTAATCCATGCATTAGATGGAACGAAGCGGAGATAAGTCCTAGATGGCATCATACTTTGATTTTCAAAACAAATATCAGTACAAAAAGTGATTTTGTGAATTCTTTATTTAAATAAAAATGTAAGTTAAGGGCCTTGAAACTTGAAGCACATTTGACTTGTTCAAACCCCATCAACAAAACCCTCTAAGACGCAATCCCATAAAACATGTGCTAGCTAGGAAGACAAAACATTCATGTGTAAATAAGAGCAAAGATTTGACAGTCCAAGAAACATTAAAATGCAGAAGTAGCCATCGTGATTGGGGAACAATACTTACACCTACCAGTAACCCTAACTAGGTAGCATTAGAGCTACTTAAACTAACATTAGTATAATAACATATTCATAATACAATCTTTGAAGATGTAGTGAGAGGGGGATCAAGAACAGAGAGAAGCAATTCAAGTAGCTTCATCTTTGTACTCATCAACATCTCTACCATCATACGTCTTCTCTCATCTTCAGGCCGCCATCAAATTCATGCCATGAAGGCTTCAGTACGTAGTTTTTATATGTAAAGAACTCAATGAGACTTAAATTTCACCTCAGCATTGAAGTGAGTGATTCAAACACATCTTCTTCACAAGGAATGGTGAGGCCCATATCATGATCAAACCCAAACTCATCCTCTGCCAACTGGAGAAGTATTTGGAACTCAGGCCTAGTCAAAATTTGGATAGGGACAATGTACCTAGTTCTGTTTTCTCCAACATAAACAGGAAAGTGGCCCTTGGGAACATCAAGAGGGAGGCCTTGTTCATCATAAGCCAGGCGGTGGTTCTTTGCAAAAGAAGAACATTTCTTGATGATTTGCTTCAGAACTGCTGATTGTGGCAACTTATTTGATCTTTTGATGATACCCATTTCGTAAAAATGTGAAAGTTTGAAAAGGGTATGATGGAGAGAGAGTGAGAATTTGTTGGTGGCGCAGAGATATGGGAGTGGAGGTACTTATTGAGGGTAAGAGGGTAAGAGAGAGAAACAAGAGCATGTGGTCACGTAGGGACGGAAGTTGTAATTAGTAAGACAGGCCCCTCCTAAACAAGCTTAGTTTTTGTTCATAGCATCTTGTTGAGATTTAAGGAACTGTTGGGTGCATAACATAGAGTTCGGTTCCCCTTTACGTCTCCAGTGTATTTGTGCATTTTGAGATTCCTCTATTTGCACTTTTGTATTAACTATATGCACGTTCCATTTACATTTGCGCATTTCGTAACACGACAAATTATTTGCAAAAAATGGCAAAAAAAATAAAAATACAAATCTGCAACCGTCCAACGGTGCGATTGCTGGGTCGCAGGGATCATACTCTACCAGATGGGTTGCAAATGAACATCTTCCGCATAACATGTCCTATGTTTTGTAGGTTAAGCATCTTAATGGTGATACTCGAAAGGACACATATGTCCCTCATCAGATATACAAATTCATCCACAGAAATCAAATTTATATTTAGCCATGGCATTAATTGAAAAAGATTGAGATCAAGAGCAGTAATGACCAAAAACTACAACTAGAGAATGGTGTGGTTAAATGTACAAGTTAAAGCTTCAAATGACAGATTCATACTGTCCATGAGTATCTAAACTTGATAAATTGAAAGTCACTAAAATTGACCAAAATTACACATACCATATTTATTTATTATTCAATAGGGGATAAAAGGAAATTAACCAAGTCCTAATCTTGCTTAGGAAGGAGAGATCCACTCTATATACCACTGCTGACTTTTAGATTTGTGAGTGTGAATAGCCCTGCTGATTGGCAACCTCAATGCCACTCTCTCATCACTTGGCTCAGAAGATAAATGTTGAAAAGTGAAGCTGCGTCATTGTCTGCGTCAAGGTGTGATGCAGAATGAGCCACGTCATCAGAACTAAGGATGAAGAATGAGTGATGAAGGATGAGCCACGTCATTAAATGAGATGACGTCGTTTTAGCAGAGTTCTGAGGTTGTTAGCTGTTAGGAGTGGACGACCTGGATCGAAGCATGACGAACGGCTGTGATCGAATCTGGAGATGTATATAAGGCTCTGCATCGTCATCTTCTTCAGAACGCGATTTTTCCAAGAAAAGCGAATCTTTGAGAAAGCAAGGTGATCAAAGCGATTCAACAAGGGTTTTCGATCTAGAGGTGTTCGGCGGAGTTGTTCGAAGTCTCGGTAGAGCGATTGTGTTGTATTGCTGCTGAATCAGGTGTTGATTCAGGTTTGTGGTTGATCGGGATTGTAAATCCGTTGCCGGCGGTTCTGGCTCATAGTGAAACCTCGAACTACGGTTCGCACAACGTGGATTAAAGGCTTCTTCGGAAGTCATATAACCACGGTATAAATCTTGTCTCGATTCAGTTTTTCATTTGATTCAGTTTCCGCCTAGTTCATCTAGTGAGTCAGATTGAGTGAATCGAGTGAGAACGAAGTTAGGTCTGATTCAAGGAACGTAGAACGATCCTACAGTGGTATCAGAGCGGGTTTCTGATTCACGGGATGGCACCTGGAAGGGTAGAGATTGTGCAGTTTGATGGGAAGATTGATTTCCAAGTCTGGAAACTGCGGATGCAAGCTTTGCTGTCACACCAAGAAGTGGATGTAGCCTTGGAACCTGAGGCACAATGGTCTGAAGAAGACAAAAAGAAGAAAAACAAGATTATGAAAGAAGCTAAGAACTTGTTGATACTGGGCTGTCAGATACTATCATCAGGAAGGTCTGTACTTGTAAAACAGTCCTTGATATGTGGAATAGACTGGAAGAGCTCTACTCGAACCAGGTAACATCTAATCTAGCATACATTAAAGCTGCACTATTTTCGTTCAAGATGGATGCTGCTAAATCAGTTGATGATAATTTGGATGAGTTCTTGAAACTGTCTTTGATGTTGGTTGATACTCCTCACAAACTTGATGATGTGTCTGCTGTCATGATTTTGTTGAATTCACTACCTGATAATTATGCAGTAGTTAGGAATGCGTTTCAGTATACTGGCAATGTGCCATCCTATGATCTGCTGTGTAATGCCCTGAGAACCAGGGAGCTTGAGATTAAACAAGCTAAGGCAAAGGCTGGATCAAACCTGTTTGTTAAAAGCAAAGGAAATGGAAACAACAGTAAGGGCCAAAACAAGACTAACAATTCTGATTCTAAGACCAAGTCTGACAAAAAGAAAGATGGTAAAGGATCAGGGGAGACTAGGAAGTGCTTCTATTGTGGCAAGACTGGTCATTTGAAGAAGAATTGCTTCAAGTGGAAGAACAGGGAGAATGCTGATTCAGAGACTAATCTAGCCCTGACTCAGAACAGACAAGAGGTGCTCCAGAGGTCTTGACTGTGTCTGATAACTTTCAGATGGATCAGTGGATCATGGACTCAGGCTGCTCCTACCATATGTGCCCTTTTCAAGATTGGTTTCAGGATTTTGAGCCAGTTAAGGATGAGAAGGTGTACATGGGCAACAACAATGTGTGTCAAGTGGTTGGGATAGGAAACATCACTTTGAGGCTGACTGATGGTAAAGAAGTTATCCTGACTAAGGTGAGGTGTGTCCCGGTCTAAGGAGGAATCTGATTTCTCTTGGTGCACTTGATGACATAGGATGTAAGTATGTTGCAGAAGGTGGTGAGCTTAGAGTTTGCAGGAAAGGCAAGGTTGTGCTTGTTGGCAAAAAGATTGGAGGTTTGTATGTCCTTGATGGGTCATGTACCAAATTGGGTGGAGGCTTAGTAACCAATAATCTGCCCACCATGACAAACTCGTTGAAGTGGCATCTCAGGCTTGGCCATGCAGGGATCAAGAGTCTTAAGATCCTGAAGCAGGCTGGACAACTTGGTAGTGGAGTTATTGAAGAACTTCAATTTTGTGAGCCTTGTGTTCAAGCTAAGCAAGTCAGGAAGAAGTTTGATACAGGCAAGCATACTTCAAAGGAGGTGCTAGAGTACATTCACTCAGATCTTTGGGGTCCAGCAAGTGTTGATTCACATGGAGGAAACAAGTACATCATGAGTCTAGTGGATGATTATTCAAGGAGGACTTGGATATTTCTGCTGAAGACGAAGGATGAGGTGCTGAGTAAGTTTCAGGAGTGGAAAGCTCTTCATGAGAATCAGACCAACAAGAAGGTGAAATTCTTGAGGACAGACAATGGTCTGGAGTACTGCAACGAGGCCTTTGACAAGTTCTGCCTGGATCATGGCATCATGAGGCACAGGACTGTGAGGCACACTCCACAGCAGAATGGGGTGGCTGAGAGGTTCAACAGGACTCTGCTCGAGAAAGTGAGAAGTCTGTTGTTCACTGCTGGAATAAGGAAGACTTTCTGGGGTGATGCAGCTATGACTGCAGTTCATCTGTTGAACAGGATACCTACTAAGGTTCTTGGGTTCAAGAGTCCATTGGAGGTTTGGACTGGGAAAGCTCCTGATCTGACTCACCTCAGGATATTTGGTTGTGCTGCCTATGCACATACCAAGGAAGGTAAGCTCGATGCTAGGAGCATTAGATGTGTGTTCTTGGGATACCATCATGACTATGGTACCAAGGGGTATAGACTTTGGGAGAGAGATTCACCAGGAGTTAAGGTGATCTTGAGCAGGGATGTTGTCTTTGACGAAGGCAGTTTCCCATGCAGGACTGTGACTCAGGGCGTGAGTCAGGTTGATCAGTCAGAGAGGATTCAGAATGAGGTTATAAATTATGACATTACTGGTCAAGAAGAGACAAATGAGACTCAAGCTGACGTTGAGATCCATGAGCAAGGTGCTGAAGCAGTTGGCGATGCAGCTGTCGAAGAAGCAGAGGACCTGAATCAGGTGGAGGCTCAGGAGGGTGATCCAGATCAGGGAAATGAGGACTTGTCTGATTACATGTTGGCCAGGGATAGAGCCAGGAGACCAGTGGTGCCTAATACTAGATATAACTCTTATGCTGAACTAATCTTTACAGCTTTGTATGCAGCAAATGAAGTACAGCATCATGAGCCAGATAATTACAAGGAGGCTATGAGGAGTGCTGACAAAGGCAAGTGGCTGGCTGCAATGCAAGACGAGATGAAGTCTTTGTGGGATAACAAGACTTGGGAGCTGGTGAGGAAGCCTGATGGCAAGAAGCTTGTGGAATGCAGGTGGTTGTTCAAGGTAAAGGAAGGCCTGACTCAGGCTGACCCTCCCAGGTATAAGGCCAGACTTGTGGCTAAAGGGTATACTCAAAAACCTGGTATTGATTTCACTGAAATATTTTCTCCTGTTGTGAAATTCAAAACTATTAGATTAATGCTGTCTCTTGTAGCACACTATGATTTAGAATTAGAACAGATGGATGTGACTACAGCTTTTCTTCATGGGAATTTGGAGGAGCAGATTTTCATGAGGCAGCCAGAAGGTTTTGAGGATAAGAGGTACCCTGATCATGTATGTTTCTTGAGGAAGTCTTTATATGGCTTGAGGCAGAGTCCTAGGCAATGGTATTTGAAGTTTGATGAATTTGTGCTTAGCATAGGTTTTGCTAGAAGTGATTATGATAGCTGTCTATATTTTTCTCTTACAAAGGTGAATCTGTGTTCATACTTTTGTATGCTACTCATAAGTAAGTCTTGCTCTAGGATTGCTGAACTTAAGAAGAAGCTTAATACTGCTTTTGCCATGAAAGACTTAGGTAAACCTAAGAAAATACTAGGTATGATCATAGAAAGGGATAGATCGAGACATAGCTTGAAACTGCATCAGAAGCCTTATTTAGAGAAGGTGATTCAGAAATTTCATGCTAAAGATTGTAAGATTGTGAGCATGCCTTTAGCTGCTCATTTTGAGCTTAGTAGAACCAAGTGCCCTAAGGATAGGATAGAACAGCTTAGGATGGAGAAGTATCCTTATGCAAATGTGTTGGGTTCGATAATGTATGCTATGATCAGCACAAGGCCTGACTTAGCTTATGCTGTGTCAGTGCTGAGTAGGTTCATGTCTAATCCAGGCTATGAGCATTGGTTGGCTATTAAGCATGTGTTGTCTTACATATCTGGAACTCTTGATTATGGCTTACAATTTGATAAGAAGGTTACTGGACTTGATCTTGTGGGGTATGTAGACTCAGATTTTGCAGGTGACAAAGATACAAGAAAGTCTACTACAGCCTACTTCTTCATGTTTGGTGGAAATTGTGTGTCATGGAAATCAGGGCTGCAATCTATAGTTACTCTCTCTACTACTGAAGCAGAGTATGTGGCGTTTAGTGAGGCAGTGAAGGAGAGCATATGGCTTCAAGGTTTGTTGAAGGAAATCAGAGTTTCAGATCAGCCTGGGCTGATTCACTCTGATAGTCAGTCTGCAATCTACTTATGCAAGAATCCCATATATCATGAAAGGACAAAGCATGTTGAGGTTAAGTATCATTTTACTAGATCTAAAGTTGCTGCAGGTGTAGTTAAAATTGTTAAAGTCAATACTGCTGAAAATGTTTCAGATGTTGGGACTAAGATTGTGACCTTAGCCAAGTTCAGGCTTTGCCTGGATTTGCTGAGAGTTGGGTAAGTTTGTTTTGCAGGTATTGTGCGATAAACCATAGGTAGAGGTTCACTATATATGAGGAAGGGAAAGAGCTGGAGTTGCTGGAAGAAGGGAATGGCAGCTTCAGGTGGAGGATTGTTGGAATGTGAAGCTGCGTCATGGTCTGCGTCAAGGTGTGATGCAGAATGAGCCACGTCATCAGAACTAAGGATGAAGAACGAGTGATGCAGGATGAGCCACGTCATCAAATGAGACGACGTCGTTTTAGCAGAAGTCTGAGGTTGTTAAGCTGTTAGAAGTGGACGGCCTGGATCGAAGCGTGACGAACGGCTGTGATCGAATCTGGAGATCTATATAAGGCTCTGCATCGTCATCTTCTTCAGAACGCGATTTTTTCAAGAAAAGCGAATCTTGGAGGTGTTCGACGGAGTTGTTCGAAGTCTCGGTAGAGCGATTGTGTTGTATTGCTGCTGAATCAGGTGTTGATTCAGGTTGTGGTCGATTAGAGATTGTAAATCCGTTGCCGGTGGTTCTGGCTCATAGTGAAACCTCGAACTACGGTTTGCACAACGTGGATTAAAGGCTTCTTCGGAAGTCATATAACCACGGTATAAATCTTGTCTCGATTCAGTTTTTCATTTGATTCAGTTCCCGCCTAGTTCATCTAGTGAGTCAGATTGAGTGAATCGAGTGAGACCGAGATTAGGTCTGATTTAAGGAACGTAGAACGATCCTACAGAGGCGTTTCATTTACGTTTGAAGAATCATCCGGTTGCGGCGAAGGAGGAGATCCAGCCATGGCGGAGATCAAAAGATCTGCGAAAAGGGTGTGAGAAAGTTGGAAGCTTTTAGATTTTGGTGGACGGATGAGAATGGTGGAGGGAGGTGTGTGGTGGTGGAAGGAGGTGGGTTTGTGTAGAAGAGTACAAAACGGAAGCGATCGGAAAGCTTAAACTCGCCGGAATCAATGGAAGACGAGATCAAATTTCCAGGGAATCTTTTCTGTGTGTTTATTGATCAAATGAGGTGAAGCTGCCTTATATAAGGCAGGTAAGTTCGTTACAAAACTTTCACCTAATTACAAACAACAGACTAGACTTTTTACTTTGTTAATTACACCCCTTATGTTTTGTAAATTACATAACCACCCTAACACCAGCTTAGGTCTTCGTTCTCTCCTTCGACGGATCTGGCGGAGGTGGCGGCGGCAACTGTTCCAATGAGCTCAGCCTGGCTCATCAGTCCCAATACCCCCCCTCAAGCTCGGCGTGTGTAGCAAATTGCAGACGTTGAGCTTGGAGCTCAGCTTGGCGAGTTGTTCAGACTTCAAAGACTTGGTAAGTATATCTGCAGCTTATTCTTCTGATGAAACAAATGCTGGAACAATGAAACCACTAGAAACATGATTTTGTATGACATGACAGTCTATTTCCATGTGCTTAGTCCTCTCATGAAAAACAGGATTCTTGGCTAAACTGATTGCTGAGTTGTTGTCACAGTAAAGAGTTATAGGAAGCTTAACTGAAACATGTAGATTAGCTAATAGTCTAGATAACCAGACAAGCTCCCTTGATGTATAAGCCACAGACCTGTATTCCGCTTCAGTTGATGATTGAGAAACCATTGATTGCTTCTTTGATTTCCAGGAAACCAAACAGGAACCAAGCTGCACACAAAATCCTGAAACTGAGCGTCTAGTGAGGGGACAGGATGCCCAGTCTGCATCACAGTATGCACGCAATGTTAGATCATTCTCTCTTGGGAAGATGAGACCTTTGGCAGGAGATCCCTTCAGGTAACGCAGTACTTTATTCGCTGCAAGTAAATGTTCCTCATTTGGTTGTCCCAACTAGTCTTCTGTAGGGACCTGGATCAGATAGAATACTTGCAGTAGATACAACAAGTTTCTGCTTAGACTCCATAGGAATTAAACTAGGCTTGCAAGCTAGTAAACCAGCCTCCTCAATGAGATCCAAAGTGTATTTTCTCTGATTTAGGAACAAGCCCTTGTCAGAGTGTGCTGCTTCAATCCCTAGGAAGGAAGATAGTTGTCCCAAGTCCTTAATTTTAAACTGAGAATGAATATACTGCTTTATCTCTGATATTAGTACTGCTGAGGTTCCAGTGATGATAACATCATCCACATAAACAAGTAGAGCTATGAACTGGCCCTCCTTATTTAGTGTGAATAATGAGTAATCCTCAAGGCTTGGAACAAATCCAAACTGTATAAGAGAATCACTGAACCTGGAGAACCATTGTCTAGAAGCTTGTTTCAAGCCATATAGACTTTCGGTTAATCTGCAGACTTTACCCTTAGATTTTTCAGTTTTGTAAAACCCAGGTGAAAGCTTCATATAAACTTCCTCTTCTAGAAACCCATGTAGAAAAGCATTATTGATGTCAAGTTGAAAAATAGGCCAACTTCTTGAGACTGCCACTGCTAGGAAAACTCTAACTGTAGTCATTTTAACTACTGGAGCAAATGTCTCTCTATAGTCCAGCCCTTCCATTTGATTGTAACCCTTTGCCACCAATCTAGCTTTATATCTTTCAATTGATCCATCTGAATTTCTCTTTATTTTGTAGACCCATTTGCACCCTATAGGAATCTTTCCTTTAGGTAGATCAGTAATAAACCATGTCTCATTGCTCTGCAAAGCTTGAAGTTCTGCCTCCATAGCTTTATTCCAGTTGTCATTCTTACTTGCCTGAGAATAACTAGTAGGCTCACTTTCTGATAGTAGTTGCAAAGCAATATGCTGAAACTTGGTTGAACATCCTGAGTAATTCAAGTAGTCTGAGATAGGATAGGCAGTCACTTTACTTGGGACCTTATTACAGACATAGTCTTGTAATCTAGTTGGAGGTCTTTGTCTGATGTATAACCGGATTTTCATCTTCAGTATCATCCTGATTAGTGTTGCATATAGGTAAAGGGACTGAATTGCTCTCAGTATTGCTCACCTTTTCTGCGTAAGGAAATATATCTTCCATAAAAATAACATCTCTACTAATCTTAATAGAGTGTGATTTGAGATCAAAGAGCTTATAACCTTTCTGACCATAAGGATAGCCAATGAAAACACAAGGATGAGCTCTAGGATCAAATTTATCTTTGTTGAGGCATGACATTTGTTGAATAGCATAAACATCCAAAAGTTTTGAGATGAGTATAGTCTGGTACCTTGTCTAGATGAATTTCCAGTGGAGATTTGTTGTTCAATGTAACTGATGGGACCCCGTTAATGATGTATGCAGATGTAAGCACACAATCTCCCCAAAAGCAATCTGGGATTTTGGACTGGAACTTGAGAGCTCTAGCAACTTCAAGTAAGTGCCTGTGCTTCCTCTCAACTCTACCATTTTGTTGTGGTGTGTAAGTACAAGATTTCTGATGCAATACTCCATTCTGTAAAAGAAACTGAGATAGTTTTGCAGTCAAGAATTCAGTACCATTGTCTGTTCTGAGTGTCTTTATTGTCTTCCCAAACTGAGTCTGAACCATACTGAAAAATTGCATGATATGGTCTGTTACTTGACTCTTGGTTGGCATAAGAAATAACCATGTAGTTCTTGATTTGTCCTCAACCACTGTAAGAAAATACCTGTTTCCAGATATTGTAGGAGTTTTATAAGGACCCCAAATGTCAGCATGAACAACATCAAACAACTCATTGCTTACTGATTCCGAAATAGGAAATGAGAGTCTTGTTTGTTTAGCTAATGGACATATATCACACTTGAGAGAATCATTCTTATTGTCTAACATAGGAATGTATTTAGCAAGACTTTCTGAGATCTTTTTAGCTGGGACATGACCAAGCCTCCTGTGCCAAAGTATCATTGTCTTTATTCTCTACTGTGACAGAAAGCTAGCTTTGTTTCCTTTAAACTGATATAGGCCTTGGATTGTATCACCAATCTGTGTTGAAATCAACTTGGCTTGGTCCTGGATGTAGCAACCTTTGTCAGTAAATACTATAGAATATTTAGCATCCTTTAGTAATTTTGATATACTGAGAAGATTAAACTTGATCCCTGGGACCAGTAAGACATCCACAAGCTTAATGTCCTTAGTCAAAACATAAGTTCCTGTGTGGCTGACCTGAACTTCTTGACCATTTGGCATAAGAACACTGTATGGATTATCTATCTTTTTCAAGTCTGTTAATATATGTCTATGAGGAGTTATATGATCAGTGGAACCACTGTCAATAATCCAATCATAAGTACAAATATTAATAGAGGTGAGACAAGATATACCTGCTATATGATCAGTCATGTTGCTTGCTGAACCATTCAAGAAACTCATCAGCTTATTCAGTTGATCTTGATTCATAGACACTGAACTTAGCTGAACTTGATTTGCAGGTGCATTCGAACCAGAATCAGCAGCAGTTGAAGAACCATAATTGATCACATTATTTGCTGACCTGTTCTTGTTACCTCCATTGTTGCTATTGTTGTTCCCAGACTTGTTGTTGTTGTTTTTCTTCCTTTGTAATTAGCTGGATATCCAATCAACTTGTAACACATATCTCTTGTGTGACCTTCTTTTTGGCAATAAGAACATACCAAATTTTTCTTGTTCAGATTTTGTACAGAATCACCAGGTTTCAAACCTGATTTGTTACCTTGTGAATATAATGCAGTAGCTTCAGTGTTCACAGGTTTTGAGATGCCTCTCTCAGCTTCATCCTCAAGAACCATGTTGTAAACTTCATCAATTGTAGGCATAGGTTTCATTGCTAATACCTGAGTTCTGATCTGAGAATGTGTATCATTCAATCCCATCAAGAACTGCATAATATTGTACTCAGCATTCCTCCTTTCCATACATTTTGTTGCTTTACATGTGAAACCAAGATCACAACTGTCAAACTCTTGCAAATTCCTGCTCAGCCCATAGATGTAACAGCTTGCCATGGTACTCTGCAACACTCAAATCACCTTGAACCAAGGCACTGATATCCTTCCTTAGAGAATAGAGTCTTGGTCTGATGGAACCACCAAACCTACTCTGCAAAACCTGCCAGGCTTGCATGCAATCTCTAGAATGAATAATGGAAGAACCAATCTCCTTTGAAACAGAATTCAAGATCCAAGTATGAATAGCTACATTGCACCTTTCCCAGCGTGCTAGCTCATAAGGATCAGATGGTTTGGGGAAGTCACCACGCACAAATCCCAGTTTCAACTTGAAACCTAACGCCATCTCCATGGACTTCTTCCATGTAACAAAGTTGCTGATACCTGTCAATGGCTCACTAACCAAAGACAGCGTAACATTTTCACTATTGCTAACATGCAATGGATCATCGGCATGACGATCAAAACGACCAGCCGGACGATCACCATCAACCGGAATCTCAGCCATTCGAAATCAAGAATCAAGCAAGCTATGCAAGAAACGAAATTCGAAATTCGAAATGGACAAGAAGCGATCAGAATCGTTACCTAAACTGATACCATGTAGAAGAGTACAAAACGGAAGCGATCGGAAAGCTTAAACTCGGCGGAATCAATGGAAGACGAGATCAAATTTCCAGGGAATCTTTTCTGTGTGTTATTGATCAAATGAGGTGAAGCTGCCTTATATAAGGCAGGTAAGTTCATTACAAAACTTTCACCTAATTACAAACAACAGACTAGACTTTTTACTTTGTTAATTACTCTGATGTTTTGTAAATTACATAACCACCCTAACACCAGCTTAGGTCTTCGTTCTCTCCTTCGACGGATCTGGCGGAGGTGGCGGCGGCAACTGTTCCAATGAGCTCAGCCTGGCTCATCAGTCCCAATAGTTTGTGGTGGGCGTATGATAAGGTATGAGGCGTACGATAGCATTAGGTGGGGGACAGGGTTAAGTCTCGGATTAGGTGGCGAAGTTGCGTAGGATTATGTCAATGACGTCGTAATTGAATCGATATTGAAAACTTGGGTGGTTGGATTGGCATGGAATTTCACGGAGGCGGCGCGTGCGGCTGATTGAAAGATCCAAAAAGCGTTTCCATAATGGGCGGCGTAAAGGGCGCCAGGGACCAAGGTCTGGTTGCACGCCGTCCCAAAACCGACATGTCCCATCTCCAACCTTTTGTTTTTAAGTCAAACGTTTAACATCTTTACAAATCGGTCAAACATTTTTTTTCTGATCGCCAACTATTTCTTCATTTGGGCCAACGATGGTCTAAGCCGTATAATTTACTGGCCCAAATTGAACGACATTTACTTATATTTTGGTCCCAAGATTTAATTACTATTTTGTTTCATTAAGAAAATTGTGTATGATGTTTAGCAAAATGTTGAGTAGGGTTAGGTTCTGGTAAGACAAAGATATTTTGTGAAACAATAAGACAAGATCTTAACCGTTGATTTTGATATTCTAACGGTTGAGATTAAGTCGTTTTTTAATTAAACTGGGGACAAGTTAGCACAAAACACGGGGCGGTTAAGATGAAAGTTATTTCGATGTTCTTTTTTAAAATTCGCATGTAGTGATTAACAATTATCATTTTTATGTTTTGAAGTCTAACTATTTATATAAGAAAATGTTGGGAATTTCGAAAGATTTATATTGTTTTGAAACTTTGCAAATATTTCATATAACTGGCATCGAAGTCACATTTCTAATTTATGTCACTACTCTATTCTAATAAACGTGTAAACATATAACAATAACTTACTCAAAATGTTATTATTATGTTTTTTCTTCTAGAGCTTTTACAATGATTATTTTTTATGTTGATTATGAAGTACTGTCAAACATGTGAAATTAATTAAACTTAGAAGATAAGACATAAGTTTAAAACTAATTTCTTAAATAAAATCATTAGTAAACTTGATCATATTCTTACTTTAAACATCTCATTCCAACATATTGACAATGATGAGTTGTACAAGATGAAGTTGCACATGTGGTATGGTCACTACTCACTTGTTTTGCCAGGAATCAACATCACAACTGTCAAACTAGATGCAAACCCATCTTGTCTTTTTCTTTTAGTTTACGTACATGTGCATCTTCTTACAATCTAATTTCCACTCTGTACTCATGGTGTCACACTAAATCAACAATTAACAACATCAAATGTTGCATTACATTACACACTTATAAATGTAAATTGATCCTTCGATGTCGGTTAGAAGAATCAGAATGAAAGTTAATGTTGAAAAGCTAGCAAAGCCAGACTGTAAACAAGCAATTCCCATCTGTACATTACCACCAGAAAAGTTCCAAATCCAACAAAAACAAACAAAAATCGTTGAGTCCAATACTTGACCACTATTCTATATACTTTAGCAGCTACAAATGCTTGTATGTAACATGCATGAAACACCATATTAATTCTTGATCAACTTTAAGTGATTCAAACAGCCAGCTGTTGATGTTGTTGTTGTTTTTGCTTTACTTGATCATCTTCATTGTTGAAGCATAGTTGAATCTTGAGAGATCTACCAATGTCTAGAACTGACTCATATTCAGCTGATGAGTAGCTAAGAGAATTTGATGAGTGATTAATAATGGCTGGTGGTGACTCCATCACTGTCATTTCTCTCTGGAGGTATGAGCAGTAAGTGTGGTATGTCTTTGGTGTCACATTTAAATGAAAACTCAATCCAAATAGGAAATCAACTTCTAGGAAATTCATCTCTGCTGTGGTTATCCCTCCCACTTTTGCATAGTATGCATTGTTGTAATACCTACATATATAACCAAAAACCCTAATCAACAAATCATGGCCATCTTTATAATCTCTTTTACATATAATCTCAATCAACCCTAATGCAGGAATCATGTGGTTGCAGATTGGGACCTTTCAATTTGGGAGACATGCAGGTAAGAGGTACAGCTAGGACCCTCAATGACAGTTGTGTTGAAGGTGAATCCTATGGAATATTTATTCAATAATAATGACAACTTATAATAATGAATCAAATAAATGGTGGGACTTATTTTGGTAACACCATTGCTGGATCCAATCTGGCTTTGCATTTCAAATGGAGGGGACTATACACAAAAGCTATTCAAATTTAAAATGTTTTTCGCACGAAAAAATGTTTGACATGTTCAGACTGAAAATGCTGGTGTAACAGGGGCTATACAATCCGTCTGTCGGCAAAACCGCCTTTTATACTTAAATGTAACACGTTTAGGCCTAATTGTATATCATACATATATGATAAATGAGGTCAATGTATGCAGGTAAATAAACTAGCTAGGACTAGCTAAAACTTCTCTAATGTGAAAAATGAATGAATACAGATGGTCCTAAAAAATACAGATGGACCTCAATGATTATGCACAAAGATGTGTTTAAGGGTTTTTTGAAATTGACTAAAATACCCTCTGATGAATGATGATCTTAAAAAGGAAAGGAGGTGAGAGAGCTTACATGTCATCCATGAATTTTGCAGCAACCATGACACTGGTAATGAGCAAGCGATGAACATTGAAAGTGTTGATAGGAAGAGAAGGCTGACGTTGTGCGAAGCGATCCAAATAGACGTAAGCTACAACAAAGCAAGAAGGGCTACAATTGGCATACTTGAAAATTCTCTCAAGGTAGCTTTGGATTGAAATTGTGGGCTTGGTTAAGCCATGGAATACTGAGATCTTTTGAGGATGGAACCTGCGGTTTATGTCGTTGGATTCGGCAACTTTCTCGAGTAAAGAGGAGAGAAAGTTAATCAGCCTTGGCATTTCATTTGAGAAAGTGACAAGGTCAGCAGCACCAGCAGCCATTGTTGGAAGAGAAGCCCTGGCTGTGGTACGTCTGGTTTTTAGCTTTGCTTAGTTTGTTGCTAACTAGTTGGGATTTATAAGGTTGTGAATGAATGTGTTGGGTGTCTGTGTTTTGGACAGGTGCTCATGTTGGTTTGGAAAAAGTTGTAATTTCAGTGACCAAAATGCCCCTACAGTATGTACATAAAAGACTGTTTGGTACACTTTTGATGTGAGGGTGGAAGTTTGTACAGTGAGTTTGGGATGGAATCAATTCCTTAATTCAAATCTCAACTTGGTAAAGAGGGAAACGTGACGTGGGTTCACTAATTTATATATATAATTACAGCTTTATTAAAATTTGAAAATATGGGTTAAATTTTAGAGAGACATGTAATTTTTGTAAGACGGAGAGCATCATCTATATCGTTGATTTGATTGATCTTGCGGTTGAGATTAAAATTGGTTTTTGATTAAATTCGACGGTTGGATTTGCAAAATGCAGGAGTGGTTGAGAGTGGCGGTTATTAATATCAACCGTTAGATAAATAGAAATCAACGGACGAGATGATGTCTCCTCGTCTCACAAAAAATTGATGAGTATGTAAATTCTATTAGATTAATTGATGACTCATGCTTATCATATTTGATCGTCAAAAATTCAAAGACGGTAATTTTTCAAAGGCATATTTTAAAATTATAATAACTTCATATTACTCGACATTCTAACACAAATTGATATTCGTCTCTCTTAACTTCTTTTCGAAGCATTTATTTTGTACATATTCGACAATCTTTATCGATTTCACCTACGAGTGGGTAGTTAAAAAATAAGAATTTGAGTGGCCTTGAAGAAGTAAAACGCTTGAATGTCACATGCTAACGAATGGTGATTCGCGGCAAAAAGTATAACACAAAGGCGTTTGGGGGATAAATATGATTTTATGGGTGTTTTCGAAGAAATACACGTTCTATGTATATTTTGAAACATTTTTTTTCCGATAGCTATATTTTGAAACATTTAACACTTGTAAATATATCAGTGCGAACTATCAAATTTAGAATCGTAATCAAATAATCGTATTTAGAAATTAGAATCGTAACCAAATATTCATGCGCTTAATTTTGTCAATGCTGCAAATGGGTGTGAATAGAATGTGTAGGGCTAGGGCTGATTGAAGGAGTTGATGATGGAACATTTGATAATCCTTCATGTGATTACATGTGAAAACATCAATTGGGCAGAGTTGCAAAAAGAGATACTTGCAATTCAGACATTTCTGGGACCATGTGACTTTGTTCCTCTCAAAGTGGCTTGCAATTACTTTCGATGTGCAGCATACGCTTATACCTGTGCAATGTCATATACTCTTATATTAGTTTTGTCCCTAGTTGCACACCTTATACTATTTTCATACAAACATAAGAAACTAAGAATACGACATATTTATAACTAAGGTGTCATGTGACTAAATCGGTGCCGTTACTTATTTTGTCACGGCCGGATGAGGCAAAAGCCGGCCATATCAATAAGGCCAATGCTGCCATAATCTTCGCACTAAGGCCAACCATCAATCATGGGGTGTGAAATAAACATAACGTAAGAAGAAGACCACAAGGGGCATCATGGTCCATACAATATTTGATCATCTATATCCTATATATAAAACACAAAGAGCTTATTGACAGTTTACCTTTAAGACTCTTTTTCTTTCCCATTTTACCCTTAATTTCTTTCATAATTACTTTATTTCATATGTTGATTATACATTTGAATAACTTATTTCATATTATATTT
The DNA here is from genome assembly GCA_006409495.1 of Sedum album. Lineage (NCBI taxonomy): Eukaryota > Viridiplantae > Streptophyta > Magnoliopsida > Saxifragales > Crassulaceae > Sedum > Sedum album. The sequence goes on along the minus strand of QZGG01001953.1, from coordinate 27,008 downwards.
TTTATCAATATGTATGTAACTGTGCATCAAACAACTAGTAAAAAAAATACATCAAGCAAGAGACAAGAATTTACATAAATTGCAGATGGGTACTTCAGTTTTTTACTGCTAGTTATTCTCTGAGATTCATTTGACAAAATATTATCAAAATCATGAAGCAAGAATATCTTCAATCGGGCATTTTCGATATCGACTCAACGATGATTGTGAAGGGACATAGGTCTTAACATAGAGGATGTCACGCATCAATCCATATGAAAAGCGAAAAGGAGTGACATATATGTTAATGGTTTAGAGGTATATTTATGTTAAAAGGAACAAAAGGGTATGGTGTCTTTTTGGAGGTTCCATGTGCATTCCCATGTGCATTTCTTCCCCACCTTAATCTGAGCCGTCAGCATGAATTGATATCATATTACTCCCAATAGCTTATCAGTGTCTAGCAGTTCATTAAAGGCCTATATGTTATGTTAATACTTCTGATCCAAATGGCAATCATTTGAGACAAAACTGTATTTACTCACCTGAACTTTTAGATTAAAGTTTATGTTTCAACAAATGGTTCTAGTAATTAGCTAGAAGAGTGGTCGTTGGGTCGTCAGCACGTTGCATTAAGGTTGATGAGTTGAAGCTTGCATGAACTCGTTGGATGATTTTGAGATCCTGAGAGGGATATGATCACATGCAAATCTTCTGCAGCGCACGTTGTTGGCTATGCGTAGACATATTTCTTGTTATATTTCTTTACTAGTTTTCTCACCGACGGATTTTGCGGTACGCAATAAATGAAAAATGATATTAAGGTGCACGAGTCCAATGAATTTTTTTAAATTCCCCGCCTCCAAAATTTTCTGTCTTTGAATACCTTCTTTTTTAAAACTCTTTCTCGAATGTTCTACTTTCGTACGAATCCGGTCTTGCTAAGACCGATTTTATAAAAAATCACACAAACCGAATTTAATAAAATCGATTAGTCACATAACAAAACAATCCGATTTTAGGAAACCTGGACTGGTCGTAATATAATTGGATTCGTCCTCGGATCCTACGTGGATCTTCGTCAGCTCCCAGTCAACAAATAAAGGGATCCGATCATACCAAAACCGGTTTCTTAAGGTATCTGGTCCTGTTAAGATCGGAATCGCCCGAAATACAAATCATAGTGCTATCTTCTTTCTCTCGTATTTCCTCACTCGAACTTTGACTGAATCAGAGATTTTCCAGCCGACTCCGCATAAATCTCGTTCGATCCGTGAAGGTTTTTGACGTTATGAGAGAAAGAATTGAAGAATATTTTGAGGTTAGGGTTTGTGACTCGTTCTATTATTGCTACAAGTTGGTCTAACTAAGACCGAAATTCTTAATGAATCCGGTTCTGGTATCACCGGATTGTTATAAAATGCTGACTCGACATATCCACGTTGGATACGAGGAACGAATCAATTCTGTTCTCAACGAATCCGGGCTTCATAAAACTGAATTGTTAGTTTTTCTAACTATCCGGGATTGATAAACCGGATTGTTAATTTTTCTAACTATTAGGGCTTGACAAAATCGAATTGTTAGTTATTCTAACAATACAGGCTTGTTAAACCGTATATTATGTTTTTTAAGGAATCCGATTTTGGTAAAACGGATTGATACAGAAGTAGGGCATTTGGGAAACCCTTTTAAAACTAGGCATTAGAGAAACTTTTGAATGAAGATGGAGAATTTCTAAAAAAAATCGAGTCCAATAGTCATGTAAAATTAAAGAATAGCAGGAGTAAGAGATAATGACACTACTGTGAATGGGCACTTATCAGTCTTGACCATACTACTAGTATTTTAGAGTAACCACTTTGAATTCTTTTCTCAGTCTCTCTTTGAACAACCTATTGCTTCATCTTCCCCATAGATTCATGTCTACAAGACAAAGACTCAGAAATGCAACAGTTTTCTGCAACAATTTTGCAGAAATGGTGTCAACCTTGCATTCTCTCCCAAATATATGAACGAAACTATTCCAACTTTCAAATACAGATCAATCAGGTTTCCTGCCCTCCCTTTCAGTCTAGTTTGCGCTTATGTATTAAAATGAGATCCATAAATCCATATGGCATCTTCTGAAAGAAATCGTCAGCGTAAAATCAATGCCTCTTGCTTACGTTGTTTGTCCCATCAAATACCTGACAAATATAGTGACAGATTATAACAGTCTCCATAACAGACTCTATTACAAAGATTTCAACAGATTTAAAGACATGTTATTGGCATTCATAATATGTTGCACGGATACGGACATGGAACACGGATACAACAAGATACGTGTATATGACAATTTCTAAAATAATGAAGAGTGGACACAGCAGGACACGCCTATTTTAAATAATATTATATATATTTATACTTATATTAAAAATGTAATCTATAATAAAAAGAAAAGTAAATTCAAAATTTATTGAAAAATAAATAAAGTCAAACGTACAATTCAAAATAAACGATCCAAACATAAGTATAAAATTTGTAGTTAATCAAGACATTTTAGTGGTCATCTTCGAATAAAACACTCTCCATCTCTGTTCATCGAAAGAAAGATCAGCAAACTCAAGAATTCCAGTATCTCCTAAGGATCCAAAGTCATCACCTCCAACGTCCCACATTTTTGTCCTTTCATCAAGATATTCCTGTTTATTTCTTGATAAGACTCGAAGAATATTATGAACGTAAACTAAATCTTCAGCACACTTTAGATCTAACTTGTTTCTTTTCAAAGAATGAATGAAAGAATAAGTGCTCCACTTTTATTCACAGTAAGAAGTGGATTGCCCAAGTAAGTGCATAGCTAATCTTTGAAGATAAGGTGTTGACGATCCATCATTAGCCCACAAATTACTTGGATCCGAGGTGTACCTCATTTGAATACATAGACCTCATTTGAATAGAATCCGGATCACAAAAACGTCCTCGTGCAAGAGAAAAACTAGCTTACTCATTCAAAACCTTAATGTAATCATCCGGATTAGGGAAAGTCTTATAAAAACGTCTCTTTTAAAAACGCTGTAAAAATTAGCACAACGTCTCTTTTAAAAACGCTGTAAAAATTATACAACAGCGCTTTTAGTTTAAGCGCTGTCTTATGTAACATATATAACAGCGTTTTTCATGAAGAGCGCTGTTATAAATATCAATTAAGACAGCTCTTTTAATATAAGCGCTGTTGTTTATATACGACAGCACCTTTTATATAAGCGCTGTCTTAATTGATATTTATAACAACGCTTTTATTATAAGCGCTGTCTAAAAATAATGAAACACCCTAAAAATAATAATGCTCTGATTTTTTTTAATTTTTTTTGAAACACTCTAAAAATAATAATGCTCTGATTTTTACTTATTAAAGTACTTGATACAGAACAGAGGATGCTGAATTTTGGAACAACATGAATCACTGTAATGTCGGTGCACGTTATAGGTGCATTTTAGCAGTTTTTGAGCTCCCGATGTCAGAATTGGGCCCATAATATATCGTTTCGAAGAGAACGACGAGCCGACAAACAAAATGGTCTTTGTTGGGCAAATTCGATCATTTACTATTTTATTTTGAATTTTTAGTATTTTTCCATTATTTTCGAATATTTTATTATTTTTGTTTTAGAGTTTTGTTGTTTTCCTATATAAGGAAACGTAGTTATTATTGTTAAATAGTTGATTTTGAAGTTTTCTGATTTAGAACATTAGTTAAAATGCTAGTTGAACTTGAGAGATGCATGTATATATGCTTGGGAGGGATGCATGTATATATGCTTGGGAGGGATGCATGTATATATGCTTGGGAGGGATGGCATGTATATATGCTTGGGAGGGATGACATGCATGGTAATATTTTGTCCAAGTGATGTTGGCAACTATTGTGCTTGGAGGTGTATATATTATGACTAATTTATCATGTTTCAAATAATAAATTAATTTATAACAGCGTTTAATTTAAAAATGCGCTGTCGTAATTAGGGTTCTAAACCCTGAACCCCGAACCCTAACCCTTAATTCAAACCCTAATTATAACAGCGTTTAAATAAATAAACGATGTAATATATATTAACTTTTAACAGCGTTTAATTTTAAAAAAGCGCTGTCGTAATTAGGGTTCTAAACCCTGAACCCCGAACCCTAACCCCTAAATCCAAACCCTAATTATAACAGCGTTTAAATAGATAAACGCTGTAATATATATTAAAATTAATAATAAAATAATTACTTTTAACAGCGTTTAATTTCAAATAAACGCTGTAAATTCATAATTAATAATTTTAAATCGAAAAAATTTATATATTACAGCGCTTATTTCATGTAAAAGCGCTGTAAAAGACATCTTTTTACTATTTTTAAGTTTAAAAAATCAGGTTATATATTTTAAAGGTGTTGTTAAGTTAAGAATTTAAAAACTCAATAAGTAACATTCAATTTATTAAAATATCATGAGAACATATATAAGCATTTGAAATCGTTGTCATTTAAAAATTTGTAATGTGTCTCTTTACTAAGCAATAGGTTGAACAATGTACATTTTGATCAACTATACTTTTCATTAATCAAAACACAACAAAAATGCAAGTAAATAATTATTTTTGAAGTAAATGAGTTATTAGCTTCATAAATCAAATTTTCAACTAAATTTGTTTTTTACAAATCAATAAATTATAAAGAAAAAACAAAACAAATATCAACGGTTTACGACAGCGCTTATTATGTTTAAGCGCTGTTGTAAATATTATACGACAGCGCTTAAACATGATAAGCGCTGTTGAAAGTTTTTTTAATTCGATTTACTTTAAAAAATACTCTTTAACAGCGTTTAAATATTTTAAGCGCTGTTAAAGAGAGAAATGACGTGATTGGTCGACTCAGTTTCGCAAAGATTTTAATCCCAATCGTTGCTTAAAATAATCTAACGGTCCACATTCCATACTTAAAATTTCAGAATTTTTAATTACGCGCCCAAACTTCCCGCTACAATCTTTCTATATATATCAAACTTTACATTGAAATTTTTGTGTCAAATTATTTTAGTTCTTCACCGATTCGAGTAAGGATAAACACCTTTTTGTTGAGCTTTGGTGTTTTATATTGAATTTTTTCGTTAAGCTTTTATGTTTTGTTTCGTTTTATATTAACACTATGATATTAACACTATAATATTAATTATTTTCTTGCAGATTTGTCGAATTTTGTGATAATGTCGAAGAGAATGTGACAAATTCAAGACGAGCACCGAGTTCAGCATGAAGAAGGCTAGGGTTTTAGTAAAAAAATCGATTTCAATTTCATTGTAATATTACGATTTAAATAAAATTGATTGCCTTTTAAAGCGGTTTTAATTATTATTAAATTTCAATAACCGTTTTTTCTAATCCCCGAAAATATTATAATAAATATCTTATTGCGAAATATTTAACAGCACTTTAATTTGAATTATTTAATATTCGAATTATTTTAATTTTCTAATTATTAAAAATAATAATTATTTTACAGCGCTTAAATAAAAACGCTGTGTAATATGTTAATTAAACGACCTCGTTTTTGGTTTTACGCGTGGTTGTGAGTTATTATTTTTAACAGCGCTTTTTTCTTGATCTTTAACAGCGCTTCTTGAAGCGCTGTTGAAGCGAGTGCTGTTGTAAATCTCTGATTTATAACAGCGCTTTTTTTAAAAATGCGCTGTTGTTTATAGGCATTTTTAACAGCGCTTAATAATAAATAAGCGCTGTTAAAAATGCTTATAAACAACAGCGTTTTTTTTATAAAAAACGCTGTTATAAATCAGTGATTTACAACAGCACTCGTTTCAACAGCGCTTCAAGAAGCGCTGTTGAATAGTAAAAACAAGCGCTGTTATAAATCTGATTTGTAGTAGTGGAAATAAATTGATGTCTTCCATCTTTCAAGCGAATTAGGATATTACATTTTCCTTTCACCGTTATTGAAGAGTCATCACCTAACGAAACGTTTCCACCAATTGATTCGTCTAGCTCCACAAACAGGTCTCTCCTTCCACATATGTAGTTACTTGCTCCACTATCAAGATGCCATGAGGTCTCTTGCACATCATCCACCTTCTTCCGTGCTAAGAGAGGAGTTTCTTTGTCATCCTCTTTCTTTTCCGCATAATTTGTCTTTTCCTCAACTTTATTGTAAGACCCTCGACACTCTGATGCATAGTGTCCAAATTTTTGACAATTATAACATTGAATTTGAGATCTATCATACCTCGAATTTGGAGTGGTTGTTCCTTGCCCTCTTGTTGAAGAGTTTCCTCTCTCGTAATTGTTGTTGGAATTTTGATTATTATTATTCCAACCTCTTCCACGACCGCGTCCACTTTGTCCACGACCTCTACCTCTTACTCGATTGTTTTGACTTCTTCCTTTTGGTTGATTCTCCTCCTTATTTTTGAGTTGTAATTTGAATAGTTGTTCCGTGAGTCCTTACTTTTTCTTATGTTTCTCTTAATACGCTTGTAGTGATCCTTGGAGTTCTTCAATCGTCATTTCTTCCAATTCTTTTGTTTCTTCAATTGTGACCACGATATGCTCAAAGCTAGTATCCGAAGATCGGAGTATTTTTTTCTATCACTCTCATATCTTCTAGCTTTTCACCATTTCTTTTTAATTGATTTGTAATGGTGGCAACTCTTGAAAAATATTCCGAAAATGATTCGGATGCATTCATATGCAACAGGATTCAAATTCACCTCTTAATGTTTGGAGACGCACCTTCTTTACTTTCTCCGAACCTTTGTAAGAAGTTTTCAACTTTTCTCACGCTTCTTTAGAAGATGTTGGATTTGAAATCTTCTCGAAGCCATCTTCATCTAATGCTTGATAGATGAGAAAGATAGAGAGCTTTCTTGTCCATCTTTCTTGAATCCTTTAACAACACCATTTGTTGTGATGTTAGTTCTCCATCATTTGTAGGTTCTTTGTAGCCTTTTTCTACCACTTCCCACACATCTTGTAAACCAAGAAGTGCCTTCATTTTGATACTCCAATTGTCGTAATTGTTATTGTTGAGTGTTGGAACTTGGAAAGGAGTCATGCCGTTCGCCATCTCTTCTTTTTCAATAATGTTGGATCTCCTCCAACCTAGCTCTGATACCACTTTGTTGAAAAGAAATAAATCTCACAACACTCTTGTTTTCTCACAAAGAAAAAACAAACCAACTACAAAAATAAGAATCTCAAAAAACAAGCTTTCAAGGAGGATGAAAACTCACAAAATATTTTTTTTCTCTCAAAGAATGATTTGTATTTTGCTTGATATGAATTACATGTGGTGGTCACTTATTTATACTAAAACTAATAACTAAAATTAGTACAAATAAATTCTCCATACGGTAAAACCAATATTTATGATTTTTCTAAAAACCATGCAAATTAATTCACCTTGATTTCAAAAATATTCCAAGAATGGACAGGTCTCCTTTCTTTGGTCATCTTCTCCAATTTATGATCTTTAAAAATCTAGGAGTCTTTATGTGTAATAATGATGGTCTTCTCCTTGAATTTCTATTCTTAGTTTTCTCCAAATTCATCATGTGTTTCTTATTTTATTTGACTCTAAAATTTGAATTCTTTCATGTGTTATTTCTGATCTTGGCACTTAATTATTCTTGACCCATTGTATGTGATCAAGTTTATTTTTCAACAATTACACCTGATATCCATGTTTTACTATCTAAGTTTTGATTGCAGAAACTCTTGAATTAGGCTGACTTATAAAACCTCATCTATATCATGATACTTTTATTTCATAGCTTCAACCTTTCCATTGAATCACATCGCATTCTGACTTTGGTGTTACTGAAACTAAAATTGTTATCAGTTCATCGCACTAAAGTGGTGAACCTTGATTTATTCTCTTTAATTCAACTAGTTGTTCGATGTACAAATTGTGCATGTTAGAATATTATACATTAGGATCAATTGTATCAAATCATTCATAAAATATGCATTATTTCAGAAATCTTTCATAAAATCATTTTATCCGAAAATCATCGTGCTGTTATATTTTTTGTCAGAAACCATCAAACATTAGTGTGTTATATTCCAAGTTCCAACGCTTTAGTTTTGCCATGCACTACGTACTTTTGAACCTTTTGCAACATTGAGAAATTGGTGTTGCATAGGTGTATGTTGCATAAGTTCCGCGCGACATTTAAGTTAACGTTGCATAAGAGGACACGTTGTCTTAGATCACTTTCGCAACATATACTAACGCAACATCTAAACATATGTTGCATCACTTAAAATGATGTACTAATGCAACATACTATAACGCAACATCACAGTGTATGTTGCATTACATGAACAGGGAAAACTTGTTGACTTTTCAACGTCGTTGTAAATAAATCGTACAAGTGTTTTATGATGGTTGGTGATGGGTTGTTAGTTCTCGTTCGGTTACGCAACATACTTAGTCTTTGTAAGTTGCAAAAGTATGTTTACATTAATGATGAAACTATGAAGGGCAATGAGGAGGGAAAATTGAGGGGGAAATTTACAAGAATGAATAATGGGTGAGAGGGAAATATTTCATGGAATAAAAAATTAGAGGGAGTAAAAAAGAGGGAAAGTGTGAAGGAAAATTGATAATGAATAAATATTTAGATTTAATATTCTAATTTTGATCCAACAACTTATATTAACCGACTTAAATAAAAAATTGTGGTTATTAATTGATTGAATAATAATTAAATTCAGAAAATTTGTATATACATCATATTTTACCACACTTTCATTTTGATAAAAATATTGTAATGCACATTCAGACATTGTATATACATAAAATATTAAGTTTAAGATATGTGATATATTGTTTATAGTAAAAAGTTTTGAGTATACGGTTTAAGGGTATGAGGTTTGGGGTATAGGGTTAAGAGTATGGGGTTTGGGGGTTGGAGTATAGCGTTTGGGGTATAGGGTAAAGGATTTGATACATACTAGTTGATACATATGGACTTAGCATATTATTAGAATTAAATGAATTTATTTTAAAATTTAAATATCATTTAGACTTAATTCCTATTTAGTTGAATGGATAAAGTTTTAGAAGGTTAAGGGTTGGGGGGTATAGAGTTTGGATTTGAGATATAGGTTTGGGGTATAAGCCTAAGGGTTTGGGATTTGGGGTATGGGGTATAAGCCTAAGGGTTTGGGGTATAAGCCTAGGGTTTGGGGTTTGGGATAAGGGTTTGGAGTATAGGATATATGATGTGTAATATATACTTGATCATTTATTCTAAACTAAACCCTTAAACTTTAGATTTGATACATACATTTACTTTAGATTAGGGATAAATTTGTATTACTTAATTCCTATAGGGTATAAGGTATAGGGTTTAAGACTTAGGGTATAGGGTTTAAGACTTAGGGTATGGGGTTTGAGACATAGAATATAAGGTTTGAGATTTAGAATATAGTGTATAAGATTTAAGACTTTATGTATATGGTTTAAGACATAGAATATAGAGTATAGGGTTTAAGACATAGAATATAGAGTATAGGGTTTAAGACTTAGTGTATAGGGTATTGGATTTGAAACTTGGACTATAGAGTATAAGGTTTAGACTTAGTGTATAGGGTATTGGATTTGAGACTTAGGGTATAGGGGTTGACACTAGGTTTATGGTTTATTACCTATATTTATTTAAAATTTTACAAATAAAACAATATTATTTTTATTTTTGAGAGTAGTAAAATAAAAATTATTATGTTTGATTATTGAAATTTAATCTGTATTTACTTTAAATTAGGTTTATCCTATTATAATTATGAAACTTTAACATAAATAAATGATCATGTAAAAATAAAAAATAAAAAAAATCGCAAAGTAAGTATAGATATACAATACGAATACAAAATCATTTAATAAATTTAATTTATTCAATTTTGTTTCCTCAAATTTTGACAACATAACAATATCATTCAATTGTTTTGATTTAATTAATTTACCACATTTTCGTGAGTTTTTTATGTAAGGGCTAGGATCAATAGTTGAATGAATGGTGGAGATTATAATCCGCGTGAAATTATATTAGCCAATCATAATTAGCCACGTCATCATTTTAAGGAGGGGAAATGAAAGTAAAGTGGAGGGAATATTTTTTACAGGCGAATCTGGACCGTCAATCTCTACTAATCTTGACCGTTCATTAAAAACCCTACTTAACCTCTCATCTTTTTGTATCTTAACTCTTCTCTCATATCAGCCTCCTACTCAAACATCTCACCTATGACGGCATCGACTCCACCTATCTCGGTTGAATGCGGGTGATAAGTGTGCAAATTCGCAAGTATTTGTACACTTCCTATGCTTAACTCTTGCTAGTTTTCGATTATTTTGTGAAGAATTTGATACTCTTTTGTGTGTTTAATGTAGATTTTATTCAAACCTTAACAAAGAGAGTACAAAGCACAAGATGGAGCAAAATGGATGAAAATGCAATTCAAGTTGCCAAAAGTTGATTCTACTCTCCCGAGCGAAGATGAAGTCCAGACGAGCAAGTTCCAAAAGATGGCGAGCAGATCAAGTCAGCCGAGGAACCTGAGCCAAGATGACCAAGGATCACCTCGGCCGAGCAGAATTTCCATGCAAGAGTTGCTCGGCCGACCACTTAAGGAGATATCACTTGAAGAAGATAAAAGGACATCTGCTCGGCAGAGGACTTTTCTGCTCGGCCCAGGAGTTAGCAAGGATTGATACAAGGATGTTCAGAGAATTTTCCTCGGGCCGAGCAGAATTCTGCTCGGGCTGACCAAAATCAACTCTGCTGAGCACAAGTTGGCCAGCCGAGGACTCAAACTGCTCCACAAATGTCTTGCTCGGCCAGAGGAAAATCTGCTCGGTTGAGCAGAGTCTCTCCACAAATATCTTGCTCGGCCGAGACCATTTTTGCTAGGGAGAGGACCTCGAACTATATAAACTGTTTGACCATTCCAACATGAGAGGCCTGACTTCGGAACTTGACTCTAAAACCCTAAAATTCGATTTTTGAAGATCAAGTGCTATTTGGAAGGATTGAAGACTTTGGAGTGAAGATCAAGCATCCACATCTCCTACACAACTCTAGTTTGCAATTATTTTCATGTTTTCTTACATTTCTATTGTTGTTGCTTTCATTTTTAGTATGAGGTATGAGGTGTGAGTTGGGGATCTCATGATCCCTTAGGCTAGGTTTTATCATGTAAACAACTCTTTATACATATTGAATGAAATATTAGTTGATTTCCTTATGAAATGGATACTCTATTTTAATGATGTGCTCTAAGTGTTTGATGAAATGCCTAGTCCACTATCTTATCTAATGTGGCATTGTTTCATTCAATGATGATTGATGTTGTGATGTTCACTATCCATTTCATGAATTTATATGTGATCTTACATGCATGATGATGATGTATGATTATGTAGATAGGTTTTATTTTGAAAACTCCTATGTTACCGATCAATAGATCGATGGGTTGAGATTATGGGGCATAGGAGATACACGGTTCAATAGAACGATGGTTTGAGAACCGTGTCACTTACCTAGTCCCTAACCAATGATGGAACGACGGTTGAAATTAGTTAAGGGGTGAGGGAAAACCTAGGGAAATTAACTAAGTTCATTCATAAGAATTCTTAACATTGTTTGCATGGAAATTTGCCTAGCCTAATGGGGATTGAATCTCTAAATCATTTTATTGATTGTTATCTAAATTGTTTAGCTTAGTTTGATAGAACAAACAAAACTTTAAAACCAATTCCCCCAAATCCTTTTAGATCACTTAAGTAGTGCATCCTAATTAACTAGTTTATAGCCTCCCTTGGGTTCGACTCTAGGTCACCCCTAGAAATAGAAATTGTGTTTGACTTGTGATTAGGATACCCCTAGAAACTAAACTTCAGCGGGAGTGGCGCGTGGGTTGAGTGCGGAAACGGGCGGGAGCGACTCATGTCGACGCGAAGTTGCTTGCGGAGGAAACGGGTATGTTGCAACACACTACTACAGATCAGATTTATAACAGCGCTTTTTTTCGCCCTTTAACAGCGCTTCTTGAAGCGCTGTTGAAACGAGTGCTGTTGTAAATCACCGATTTATAACAGCGCTTTTTTTAAAAGAGCGCTGTTGTTTATAGGAATTTTTAACATCGCTTATTTATTATTAAGCGCTGTTAAAAATGCCTATAAACAACAGCGCTTTTTCAAAAAAAATGCTGTTATAAATTGGAGATTTACAACAGCACTCGTTTCAACGGCGCTTCAAGAAGCGCTGTTAAAGATCAAGAAAAAAGCGTTGTTAAAAATAATTACTCACAACCACGTGTAAAACCAAAAACGAGGTCGTTTAATTAACATATTACACAGCGTTTTTATTTAAAATAATTAGAAAATTAAAATAATTCAAATTAAAGTGCTGTTAAATATTTCGCAATAAGATATTTATTATAATATTTTCGGGATTACAAAAAACGGTTTTTGAAATTTAATAATAATCAATTTTATTTAAATCGTAATATTACAATGAAATTGAAATCGATTTTTTTACTAAAACCCTAGCCTTCTTCGTGCTGAACTTGGTGCTCGTCTTGAATTTGTCACATTCCCTTCGACATTATCTCAAAATTTGACAAATCTGCAAAAAAATAACAATGTTAATATCATGGTGTTAATATAAAACGAAGCAAAACATAAAAGCTCAACGAAAAATTTCAATATAAAACACTAAAGCTTAACAAAAAAAGGTGTTTATACTCACTGGAATCGGTGAAGAACTAAAATTATTGTGAAACAAAAAATTTCAATGTAAAGTTTGATATATATAGAAAGATTGTAGCGGGAAGTTTGGGCGCGTAATTAAAAATTCCGAAATTTTAAGTATGGAATGTGGACCGTTAAATTATTTTAAGCAACGATTGGGATTAAAATCCGTGCGAAACTGAGTCGACCAATCACGTCATTTCTCTCTTTAACAGCGCTTAAAATATTTAAACGCTGTTAAAGAGTATTTTTTTAAAGTAAATCGAATTAAAAAAACTTTCAACAGCGCTTATCATGTTTAAGCGCTGTCGTATAATATTTACAACAGCGCTTAAACATAATAAGCGCTGTTGTAAACCGTTGATATTTGTTTTGTATTTCTTTAGAATTTATTGATTTGTAAAAAACAAATTTAGTTGAAAATTTGATTTATGAAGCTAATAACTCATTTACTTCAAAAATAATTATTTACTTGCATTTTTGTTGTGTTTTGATTAATGAAAAGTATAGTTGATCAAAATGTACATTGTTCAACCTATTGCTTAGTAAAGAGACACATTACAAATTTTTAAATGACAACGATTTCAAATGCTTATATATGTTCTCATGATATTTTAATAAATTGAATGTTACTTATTGAGTTTTTAAATTCTTAACTTAACAACACCTTTAAAATATATAACCTGATTTTTTAAACTTAAAAATAGTAAAAAGATGTCTTTTACAGCGCTTTTACAAGAAATAAGCGCTGTAATATATAAATTTTTTCGATTTAAAATTATTAATTATGAATTTACAGCGTTTATTTGAAATTAAACGCTGTTAAAAGTAATTATTTTATTATTAATTTTAATATATATTACAGCGTTTATCTATTTAAACGCTGTTATAATTAGGGTTTGGATTTAGGGGTTAGGGTTCGGGGTTCAGGGTTTAGAACCCTAATTACGACAGCGCTTTTTTAAAATTAAACGCTGTTAAAAGTTATTATTTTATTATTAATTTTAATATATATTACAGCGTTTATTTATTTAAACGCTGTTATAATTAGGGTTTGAATTAAGGGTTAGGGTTCGGGGTTCAGGGTTTAGAACCCTAATTACGACAGCGCATTTTTAAATTAAACGCTGTTATAAATCAATTTATTATTTGAAACATGATAAATTAGTCATAATATATACACCTCCAAGCACAATAGTTGCCAACATCACTTGGACAAAATATTACCATGCATGCCATCCCTCCCAAGCATATATACATGCCATCCCTCCCAAGCATATATACATGCATCCCTCCCAAGCATATATACATGCATCCCTCCCAAGCATATACATCCCTCCTCCCAAGCATATATACATGCATCCCTCCCAAGCATATATACATGCATCTCTCAAGTTCAACTAGCATTTTAACTAATGTTCTAAATCAGAAAACTTCAAAATCAACTATTTAACAATAATAACTACGTTTCCTTATATAGGAAAACAACAAAACTCTAAAACAAAAATAATAAAATATTCGAAAATAATGGAAAAATACTAAAAATTCAAAATAAAATAGTAAATGATCGAATTTGCCCAACAAAGACCATTTTGTTTGTCCGGCTCGTCGTTCTCTTCGAAACGATATATTATGGGCCCAATTCTGACATCGGGAGCTCAAAAACTGCTAAAATGCACCTATAACGTGCACCTTCTTACAGTGATTCATTTTGTTCCAAAATTCAGCATCCTCTGTTCTGTATCAAGTACTTTAATAAGTAAAAATCAGAGCATTATTATTTTTAGGGTGTTTCAAAAATTTAAAAAAAAATCAGAGCATTATTATTTTTAGGGTGTTTCATTATTTTTAGACAGCGCTTAAAATAAAAGCGCTGTTATAAATATCAATTAAGACAGCGCTTTTATAAGAGGTGTTGTCTTATATAAACAACAGCGCTTATATTATAAGCGCTGTCTTAATTGATATTTATAACAGCGCTTTTCATGAAAAGCGCTGTTATATATGTTACATAAGACAGCGCTTAAACTAAAAGCGCTGTTGTATAATTTTTACATCGTTTTTAAAAGAGACGCTGTGCTAAATATATTTATTACAGCGCTTTATCATTAAAGCGCTGTTAAAACGCTATTTTTTTTAACAGCGCCTTTTTTCAAGCGCTGTTAAATATTTAATCTGTACTAGTGACATGTCGAATTTTGCAGCAGCACTCCATGTTTCATCCTGGTCTTATAGCCCCACCTCTGGTTTGAATTTTTTAAAATCGAATTTTCTGTGCGATTTGTGTTGGGAAAGATTGATATGGAATCGATTGTCTTATAGCCCCACCTCCTTTTTTAAAAATAAAATTTTTATTTTTTACCTTTTGAGGATAGAGCCCATCTCAAGTGGGAATTTGCCTCCTGGTTTTGATCCCAGTACTTGCTGCAGTGTGTGAGTCCTGACTATTGATCTATTTTTGGCGTTACTTTCATTATATTGTTGACACTGGTTGTTTTTTAAAATAACTTCTACTTGATTTTTAGACTTCAAGGATATGTTGTAGCTTGCTCGCCATATTTAACCATTTGCAATACTAGTTTTGAACTTAGTTTATTCATTTGATTTGGGAACACTTACTTTTTGCTTCTATATTCTGGCAGTATTTTAAATGGAGAAGCTCAGAAATATATGCAGATGCTAGAACTCTCCATCAACTCATGCCTTATAGTTTCACCCTCATTATTTGAATTAGTAACTTGATGTAACTCAAAATTTGAGCATTTTTGGATTGTATTAATAGAAATCAAATTTTAATACTATTTGGTTGTGTGAATAATAATACGTATATTGTATCAAATGGAAATATAATTATTATCGTGTGTTTAATGTTCACCCTCATATTGTATACACTTACGCAACATTTAATATGTTGCTTAAGCAAAGGTAATTCGAATGAATATATACTTATGCAACATATCTCACGTTGTGTTAAAATAAACATTGCATTGAGAGAAGCATGTTGCAAAAGGTAAAACGTTTATGCAACGTAGTCTAATGCAACAACATAACGTTGCAAAAGTGGTTAACGCTTATGCAACATACTCTAGATGAATGTCGCACGGCTTATGCGACACGTCCTATGCAACATTATCTTTTGCAACAAGCTGTATGTTGCACGAAGCTTACGCAACACCTTTTCACTCTTTTTCTAGTGAAACTCAAGATAATATTATATGGAGTATATAAAGTCAAGATAATATCACACATAATATTTATTCAAATCTTTGTTTCCAAAAGATAATCCAAAATATATTAATTAAATTCATGATTATCTTTCCACTAGATATTCTTGTTAAGATATTTCTTAAATAATACTTCTAATATCAATTCAAAATATCTTAACAATAATCTTTTAAATTTATTTGTCATTATCAAAACCTAAAGGTCTAACAATATTCCCCCTTTTTGATGATGACAAACAATAAATTTAAAAGATGTTACCGCCATTATGTATGAGAACTTCAGAGTTCCCTATCCATCATAATCTCCGGCTCTATACCTGTCACATGAGTTAGTACCAAAATAACAATAACAGTAAACAATCCTAGACTTCCCCTAAGTCATGCATATACTCAAGTGACTTCCCTATCAAGTAAGATACCCAGGTGACATTCCTATCAAGTAAGACAATGCTCAGTTTCACCTTAGATTAACATCTGCACATGAAATATCAGCATGACTTCCCCCTGAGGTCATGCATCCCCATATCAATCCTTCCCCCTTTTGGCATCATCGAAAAGGATGCAAATGAATAAAGCATAGCAAGCAAAAATTTAAGCTGATAAAACAAGCATACGCGCCAATAATAGTCAACCAAGCAGTTCAAATAACAAAAAGTTTAAAAAGTTCAGAGCATGCATGGTTTAAGAGTTTAAAAGAAAACAGCTAGGGCTGGGAAAGACAAGGCTGGGACTGAACATATGAGAGGTTCGCTTAGTAGATGTTGAAAGACTCGAATAGGCGCTTGAACCTCTCCAACAGGTTGAGTCCGACAAACCGCATCTGCTCAGTAAGATCTGAAACTTTGTCTTGTAACGCAAGTCCAATACCCCAAACACGTTCTACTCCATCAACGGACTCCCCAACCATAGCTTCAACTCGGAACAAACGAGCCTCCAAGTCATTGATTGAACCATAGAGCTCCACCAGCATATGCTCTATTCGGTCTGTAGCCTCCAGAATTGGAGTGAGATCCACCATAGCTTGACTCCCATTACCAACAGGGATCTCCTCAACAGCCGGGGGATTAACTTCCGAAGGGATGTCATCATTCATAGCTGCAGGGTTAGCCTCCACTGCCTTCTCCATCCTACTTCACTGTCAAAAATCCAACCTATTGCTTTGATGTTGTCTACTGTGAGCTTCTCCCAGGCAGGTTCTTCAGTGATGGGTTGTAGGCCGCACACCTCTCCATTATAATCTTAACAAAACCAGGGTAAGGAAGACCATGACTGTTGATTTTTCTTGTGTGAACCATGTGCTGCAGCATCAATTTTGGCAGATTGATGGGCTCCTTTTTGAGCAGCTTATCCATTAGCAGAAAGTCCAATATCTGCACTACATTGTGCTTACCCTGTCGAGGTACAATATTGCTGCACACCAGCCTGTGCAGAATTCTATGCACTACCCCCATTCGGCTTGTATCTCCACTTGTGGTAGATGCGTCAGGGTCCTCACAGATTCTGATAGCTAATGACTCTGGATCCTCTTTGTAAGATGTTGGCCACCTCCCCTTAGCATAAACATCAAACCCATCATGAGGAACACCCATCCAACTAGCTAGTTGTTTGCTCGTAAACCCATACACTTCTCCAAACACCGAGAAGGAAACAAACAACAATCCAGCTCTCTCATCAACAGTTAACGAGCTATAAAACTGCCTAACTAACTCCATATCCACACTTGGAGTACTCAACCACAATTGGTGCCATCCTTGCACCTCTAACATCTCTTCAACAGTCTTAAGTTCATAATTACCAAAAAACTCAGCCTCATAACTCAACAGTGGAATAATTGATTTACCAGATAGATCTATGTTTGTCATCTCCATCTCCACATCAGTATCATCATCGTCCAGATCTACCACGGCGCTAGTTGATTTCTCCAACCGAGAGCTCTTTCGCGGTGTTGCTGCTGGAGTCTTCGCTTTCCTTTTTGACGAAGCTCTCGTGTTACGTTTAGGCTGAGGCGTAGCTGAGTCAGCGGAGGATTTTCCAATGACCGCCTGAATACGATCTTCCTCCCACCCTTGCGCCTTTAGTTCGGCGATGATTGCATTCAGCGCGGCGGAAGACGACTTCGACGAGGAGGCCATTGGTCTGATTTCGGGAGAGTTCCGTCTAGGGTTTGGATGAGAGAGAGAGCGAAAAATCGAATTTGAAAAGCGGCCGAAACCCTAACTTACCTTTATACGCTGATTTTCCTTTATGGGCTTCCATACCCATGGCCCACTATTGAAATTATTCAATTTCATCCACTTTGAATGTCTTAGTGTCCATATCCAAATGCAATTCGAAATCCAAAAACATCTACTATCATGAACCTCTCATGGTTCGCTGAAAAAATCGGTGACACAAGGGCTACCCAAATGGTTAATGAGTGTCACACACAATAAGGATGTTCCTACTTCTACTGTGATGGTTTTCTTGACAAAGTAATTCACATCAAATTAGGGAAGGGGTTTTGTGAATACATTTATCAGGAATCAGGCTAAGGTGGCTAGGAAGAACCTTTTGGCGTGTATTGAGGGTTGCAAAGTTAGGTTCTTCAAGACAAACAAAAATTAAGCATGCATGTTAAAATTTCAACATTCGTGCATAATGACATGCCTAGAGCTTACTACTAATAACCGTATAATACTGAATTCAGCACATAAAATTTGCTAGCTACATTAGTCATTCAAACATGCACATCAAAACTAGCCAATCATTGAAGCAAGGACTTGACAGGGAACGCATAACTAAAAGAGGGAGATCATACCTAACTCCAGCCGTTGTTTCTCAAAGGGTTCCCTGTGCAAGGCCTTTGTGAATATGTCAGCCACCTGGTTCTCAGTAGGGCAATAGTCCATCTTTATTAGTCCTTTCTCTACACAATCACGTAAGAAGTGATATCGAATTTCTATATGTTTAGTACGAGAGAATTGAACTGGATCCTTAGATATACTAATGGCAGAGGTGTTATCACACAATATAACAGAATGATCAATATTAACACCATAATCACTTAGCTGTTGCATGAGCCATAGGAGTTGAGCGCAACATGCTGCACCTGCCACGTATTCAGCCTCTGCAGTAGAAAGAGCTACTGAGTTTTGCTTCTTTGATCCCCATGATATGAGGCAGGGTCCAAGAAATTGTGCCATCCCTGACGTGGACTTCCTGTCTAACCTGCAACCAGCATAATCTGCATCTGTGTATCCAATGAGTTTCAGCTCTCCTCCACGAGGATACCACAGACACAAGTGATCAGTCCCTCTCAGGTAACGCAGTATGCGTTTCACAGCTTTTACATGAGACTCTCTGGGATCGCTTTGAAACCTGGCACAAAGACAAACACTAAAGAGAATATCAGGTCTGCTAGCAGTAAGATATAATAAAGAACCAATCATTCCCCTGTAATATGAAGGATCCACAGCTGGTGAGCTTTCGTCTTTTCCCAGAGACTCATTCGGGGACATAGGTGTGGTAACGGTTTTGCATCGTCCATCTTGTATTTCTTCAGGAGGTCCTTCAAGTATTTTTGTTGATGCACCCGTGTACCTTCCTTGTTTTGCTCTACTTGAAGTCCTAAGAAATACTTCAATTCTCCCACCATGCTCATCTCAAATTCGCTTTCCATCAACTTAACAAAGTTCCTGACAAGAGTATCGTTAGGTGATCCAAAAATAATATCATCAACATATACCTGAACCACTAGAACGTCTCTGCCTTCCCTCAGAAGGAACAGCGTCTTGTCAATCTTTCCTCGTTTGTACCCGTGAGTTAAGAGAAACTGTGATAACCTTTCATACCACGCTCGAGGTGCTTGCTTAAGTCCATAAAGTGCTTTATCCAATGTGTATACGTAGTCAGGATATTCTTTATTCTCAAATCCTGGGGTCTGACTAACATATACATCCTCCTTGAGTTCCCCGTTGAGGAATGCTGTTTTGACATCCATCTGCTGGAGGGTAAAGCCGTGGTAAGTGGAGTAAGCAATCAGCAGTCTAATTGCTTCAAGTCGTGCCACAGGTGCGAAGGTCTCATCAAAGTCTATCCCTTCTTGCTGGTTATATCCCTTCACCACAAGTCTAGCTTTGTTCCTCACAACTACTCCATTTTCATCCATCTTGTTCCGAAAAACCCATTTAGTTCCAATGATCGTTCTGTTCTCAGGTCTCGGAACTAGTCTCCATACTTTGTTTCTTTCAAACTGATGTAATTCGTCTTGCATAGCCATCACCCAGTCTGGATCCATTAGAGCTTCTTTCACCGTCTTAGGTTCTGCAAGAGAAACAAAAGATGCACCACTACTTATTAATGCATTTCTTTGTACCTGATCTTGTGAGCTATAACATTCATAGTCTGCAAGTCTGGAGGGTTGCTGGATATGTCTGCCACTTCTGGTTGTCCTCTGTTCAGTTTCTTCAGTTCGCTCTTCCTCCAGAGGTGGTTCAATATCAAGATCAGCACCATCAATATCCAAGTGATGAGTGACGTCATCACCTTCCCCCTCAGGGTTGGCCTCTGTGTCTTCCCCCTCAGGGTTTGCATTGTCACCTTCCGTGTTGGGGTTGATGTTGGCGTCTTCCCCCTCAGGGTTTGCATCTGCCTGCTCACCCTCAGGCGTACGTTCTCTATTACCTTCTGTCCATTGTAGGTACAACTCATCCTCTTCCTGAGATGATTCTGAACTTTGTTTCCTTATAAGATCACCTGCCATAATGCTTTCGTCAAAGGTCACATGTATACTCTCTTCCACCTTATCCAACCTTTTGTTGTATACTTTGTATGCCTTACTGTGGGTTGAATAGCCAACAAATGTGCCTACATCACTTCTCGGATCAAACTTTCCAATGGTTTCCTTACCATTGTTATGGACATAACACTTGCATCCAAAGATTTTAAGATGAGATATGTTCGGTTTCCTTCCGAACAACAGTTCATAAGGCGTTTTCCCTAGCAGGGGGCGCAGAGAGGCTCTATTCAGGATGTACGCAGCAGCGTTAACTGCCTCAGCCCAAAAATCCTTGGGAACTGAACTAGCTATGAGCATGGCCCTTGACATGTTTTCAAGTGTTCGATTCCTCCTTTCTACAACTCCATTCTGTTGCGGTGTCCGAGGTGCTGCAAAGTCATGGCTGATACCTTTGTTCCTGCAAAGAGATATGAATCTCGAGTTTCTGAACTCGGTTCCATTGTCAGTTCTGATGGAGGTCACTCGTCCCTCCATCTTATTTTCAATCATTCGAAGCCAAACAGTAAATTCAGTAAAGGTTTCATCTTTTGATGACAAGAAAATAGTCCAAGTGAATCTAGAGTAATCATCAACAATTACCAGAATGTATTTGTTACCTCCTCTGCTGATGATGTTAACCGGACCACAGAGATCCATATGAATCTTTTCAAGGGGAGCTGTGGTGCTTACTGTTTGCTTCGACTGGAATGATACTCTGGTTTGCTTACCTCGTGCACATGCATCACATACCCCATCAGTTTCGCTTCCTACCCTGGTGAGTCCTTCAACCAGATCGTTTTGATAGAGTTTGGATAGGAGCTTCAGATTGACGTGTCCAAATCTTTTATGCCATAACAATGTATCTTCTTGGATTGACGCCAGACAGATTTCCTCTTTAGGTACATAGTGAGGATCAACAACATAGAGTTCGTTCTTGCGTACCCCGTGAAGGATGACTTTCCCTGTACTTATACATCTCAAGATACACTCATTAGCAGTAAACTCAACCTGGTTTTTACCACCCAGACACAATTGAGATGCACTTAAGAGATTGAAATGCAGATTTTCAACTAAGCTCACATCATTGATCAAGATATTTTTCGAAATTCTTACCTTTCCTATTCCTACAACCTTACCTCTTCCTTTGTTTCCGAAGAATATGTATCCTCCAGAAACCTCTTGCAGAGTGATGAACCAGTCTTGATTTCCCGTCATATGCTTTGAGCACGCGCTATCAATGTACCAAGGCTCCTTCATCACTCTTACCTGCAAGAGAGAAATTAGTTCTTACGTACCCAGACAACCTTGGGTTTTCTGGGTTCAGAAGATAAAATATTAGAATAGCATTGTCAGATAAGTCAATTTTAATTTTAGGAGTGTTTCGGGGTTTCAAGATTCTCTGCTGATACTGTGGAGTTCCGTGTGAGGGAGTGCACCAGATTCCTTTCTGATGATTGTATGCTTGCCTTCCCTGTGAAGGATGGAAGGCTCTCTGATTGTATCTTTCAAAAAAAGTTCATCTGAGGGAGTGCACCAGATTCCATGCTGGTGACTGTATGCTTGCCTTCCCTGTGAGGGATGAAAAGCTCTCTGATAATATCCTCGATGGGAAGTCCTTTCCCTGTCGGGTGAGGCACTACTGTATGTCCTTGCCTTATCCAGAACTGCTTTCCACTTAGGACATTCTCGTTTGTAGTGCCCTGCTGATCCACAGTGCCAGCATACTCGATGACATTTGAGTCCAACATATTTACTCCTTCCTGCAGGAACAGACTTGTCGTTCTTCCTTCTTAGCAGGTCAACCTTCGGAGGGTTTGGATTAGTACTCTGCTTCTTCCAAATCTGATAGGCTACTTTAGCATTGAATGGTACTGATTGTTCTGTAGGGTAGTCAGTTGTCTGATGAGCCTTCTTCACCTGAGTACTATGTCTCCTGTATGATCGTGTTCCTTCTTGGGTGTGGCAAGATTGATAAGCCTGTCTTCTTCTGAGTATCCAATTCCTGATCTTCTGAACTCTATTTTGACAGGTTGTTCCTTCACGTCAGTTTGGGTGTGCGTAGATTTCATGACTACTTCATCTTTCACTTTCTCTTTATTGCTTCGGGCAGCTTTTAGTGAGTGACGTAATTCAGAGTTATCCAGTTCTAGCTGATCCACCTTGTTCTGCAGTGTAGTTATCTGACACAGGTTTTCCTCACAGGTAACGCACTCAGACGTTCTATCATGTTCTAGCTCCTCAATCCTCCCTATCAGGTTTTCCACATTCTGTTCTCCTCGACCAATTTTCCTTTTAGTTTCTCATTCATTTTAAGTAATCCTCTAATCACTTCTGCATATTCAGCAACAGAATATTCAACATTATCAGAATCATCAAAATCATTTACCTCTGTAGTGTGAGATCCGGCCATCAAGCATCCTTCCTTCATAGGGGCTTCCTCATCGCTCTCAGGGTCAGACTCCCCCACGCGGTTAGCATAGCTTGATTTGTTTTCTGCGCAGGAGGTTCTCCTTTCTTTTTGCTGAAGCAATTTGTTGAGCGATGTCCCTTTCTTTGGCAGTGGTAGCACACTACATCCTTGTCATCTGTTTGTTTTCGTTTTTGGTCAGTGTTAGGTTTGAAGTTTGCCTTGTTTCCTCTGAGGGAAGCCATCCTAAAGGCTCTAGTCATCATAGCTACTGCTTCATCCTCGACTTCCTCGTCAGGGAGGTCACTCTGAGCCATGTCAAATGCCTTCTCTATTTTCAGTGCAATTGATTTAGAGGTGTCAGGTTCACGTCTTGCGATCTTTCTTTCAATAATCCCAGCGTGACTTTGTAACTTAGCGACTACTTCCTCGAGCGTTATCCTTTTGATGTTACTTTGAGCTTGCAATGCCAGGGTAACGCTGTCCCATTTAGGGTTGAGAGCTTGCATGAAGTGGTGTGTAACCTTCCATTCTGGAATTTCTTCTCCTAGAAACTCCAGCTGACCAACATAAGTCTGAAACCTGGTGTGGAAATCCTCCAGTGATTCTGTCTTCCCTTGCAGGGCAGTCTCATAGTCACGGGACGCAGCCAAAATTCGATTTCTTTTAATGTCTTCGTTTCCACCATATAACCTGCTCAGTCCGTCCCATATGTCCTTAGCCGTTTTATACTTCATTACCTTCTTGAGATCTCCTGGGGAGAGAGCTGAGTACAACACTTTCTTAGCTCGATTGTTCTTCTCAAGGGCTTTATAGTCTTCATCCGTGTAATCCTCCTTTTTCACGGTTCTGATTGGAATTGGTCCCTGTTCTATAATCCTCCACAACTGTCCATCCAACGAACAAATATGCGCCTCGATCTGTTGAGTCCACCAATCATATTCTCCAGGGTTAAGCAAGGGTGGTTTCCAGAATGAATCACCAATTGAGTTGCTAGAAGCCATTATCCTGCAAAGCTAAAATCACAAATCTAGAGCACCTGCTCTGATACCAATTGTTGGATCGTTAGTATAGCCTTCCCTCTAAGGTATCTCTGTTAGGATTACCACAGAGGTATTGCAGGAATTGAGTTACTCGTAAGGTAACACAAACTGTGCGTTCCCCGAGAGGTAACACAGTCAGTGAGTTCCTTGAGGTAATGCAGCGAGTAACTCAGCAGCGGAATTAAAATAATAAAATCGTGTAAAAATAACAGAAATTAAAGTACTCACGATTTATAGTGGAAACCTCAATACCAACAAGTACTGAGTAAAACCACTACCTTCTAGAAAGTCCTAGAAGGATTTGTAAGAGCTTGAGAGCTTGTTTATTAGATATCTTGTCAATTACAATTCAATGACTAATCGCCTACAACGACTTAGTTTATGAACTTGTACTCCCTTGACCTCACTCTAAATGACCCGCTCACAACCTCTTCACGCACAGCTCTGAATACTCCGAGGATTCACCGCTACTCCCGAGACGCACCTCTCTAGATCCAAAACCGTCGTATAATCACACACCCAATAAAAGCTCCAGAAACTTTCTTCAAAAGGCTGCTACATATTTATATGAACCGCTGCCCAGATAATCCTAAATCTTGCAGCATTATCTCTTTCCTAAATCCTGTGGAAATCACAAATCTTTCTAAAATAATCATTAGTTTCCAAGAGATAATAATATCAAGAATATTTATTCAATTATTCTTGCCAAAGATAATGATATAAATATTATATGGAATATATAAAGTCAAGATAATATCACACATAATATTTATTCAAATCTTTGTTTCCAAAAGATAATCCAAAATATATTAATTAAATTCATGATTATCTTTCCACTAGATATTCTTGTTAAGATATTTCTTAAATAATACTTCTAATATCAATTCAAAATATCTTAACAATAATCTTTTAAATTTATTTGTCATTATCAAAACCTAAAAGGTCTAACACTAGGTTTCTTGATTTGTTCAAATAAAGTATCAGTAATTTGATTTTGTATACATTCCTACCAGTTATACAGATTCGAGTGATTGTGATTCAGGCGCAGATTCAGACTTGGATGACGATTTTGTTCCTAATCAACTTGAAATGGTTGAAAGAAATGACAGAGATGTTACACACTTACATATCACTAACAATGACTTGATTAGACTCTTTCAAGATAGACAGGACTTCACGGCAGAGAGTATAACCATATTCATTTCAACCACAAGTTACTGTATAAACGTGATTGAATCAAAAAGAGTCACAAGGAAATGCTCTAAATCTAATTTGTCTGAACCACGACCAAAACCAAAACTCAAAGAAGCTATTACTCATATGGGACGGCTTGGTGTGGAGGTTGAACATTACGATAACAACGAGGGATTCTATAGTGTTCTATTAGACGTGGTGTGGAGGACCAAATTCAAGACCATTGGTAATTGTTTCTCAAATCTAAATTGTTTAACAATGTTTAGAATTTACTCGAACTGTGCATGTTAGTGCGTTTGGCCCTACTACTTCAAGTCCCCATGCTTCGAATGACCAAGATTTACGGTAGGATGTAGAGGCTCTGGAGTTTGATGTATGGATTTAGCATTGAATTGACAAGCATCACATCTCTTTGCAAACTCCACCCAGTCTTGTACCATTGTGGGCCACTAAGAACCCATTCTCTTGATGCGATCGTGACGTTTGGGACCGGACTGATCAGCACCACATACACCAGCATGAGCCTCTTGCATTGCTTTTGTTGCTTCCTTATTGCTAAGACATCTTAACCAATGCCCGACGAAGGAACGCCTGTAATGTGTATCTTTATAGTAGATAAATTTTAGAGCGCGTCGGCGTACTTCTGTTTTGATGATTTAGAAAATCAATGATGGGTTGACGCTAATCATCTGTCTACACTTCATAAACATGTATCACATTTGATGACTCACTGATTTCTTCACTTCCTTCATTTGGCACGATTACCCAATGATTATAGACTGGAATGGACATGGAGTCTTTAGCCCCTAGTGCCAAATTGACTGCAAGATTAGCAAGAGCATCAGCCAACTTATTGGCACTTCTTGGACATGTCAATGTTGACAGAATAAAAAGCGTTGAGTTATTCAATTGCATGTTTATGGTAAGGGATCAAGTCATCCTTATTGATTTCATAGTCATCGAGTACTTATTTAATCGCAAGCTATGAATCTCCGTAAATTTCAATGCTATCTACACCAATTTTAATTGCCACTTGAAGTCCTAACATAAGAGCTTGGTACTCAACTACAGTGTTAGAACACAACTGAGTGAAGACAAACGAATAAGAAAGAATGTGCCTTTCTGGCGACACGAACACAACTCCTGAGAAAAATTATATTTTTAGCTTTAACTATTAAGAAGGTGGAACTAGGGGCTGTCTGAGTACACTTCCCATTTTTGATTAATAAGTAGAACGAAATGATTTGCATTAGATTTGCAGTAGCATGGTAGAGGTAACTAATGTAGGGTTCGAACCCCATTATGCTGTTCTTTTTACTTTAATCTTATTATTTTTTCTTCACTATTCACATAAATATTAGCTTATATTTGTTGTCCAACAAAAAATTTGGTTTCCATTTTATTATAAACTAGTACTTAGATGCACATACATATCTATGCATTTATAATTTGACATATTGTTACAGATTGTATCGCCTAATGAAAATATCAGTTAGGATACTTCAATTAGGATATTCTCAAGAAGATTTTATTATGTACTTACATACTTGTTAACATTCTAATAAGAAACACAGATAATCTTCTCAACTATTGTCTGCGTTTCTGAA